>PVIJ01005688.1:0-100734 GCA_004024925.1 Scalopus aquaticus
TTCCCAAAAGTGGGATTGCTGGGTCGTATGGGAGCTCCATGTTTAGCAGTTTGAGGAATCGCCATACAGCTTTCCATAGTGGTTGGAGCAGTTCACATTCCCACCAGCAGTGTAGAAGAGTTCCTTTTTCTCCACATCCTTTCCAGCATTTGTTGTTGCCTGTATTTTTAATGTGTGCCATCCTCTCAGGTGTGAGGTGGTATCTCAGTGGTTTTGATATGATTTCCGATATAAGCAACATTTAAACACAGTATTTATGAGCAGTTAAAATGTGGATGATAGGTTGACCCTGCATTTCTATAGTACTTTTGAATTTTTAAAATTGTACATGGAAATATTATTTACATTACTGAAAATTATTGGTATCCCCTGAAATTTGCCTCTTTGTCAAAGTATCTTCCTGGACTCATTCTAGTGCTGAAGGACTTTCCAAGTGCATTTTCAGATCAAGGCTTATTTGCCATCACCTTCCCTCACAGGCCCATTGAAGGGGGAAATTTAGTTAAGAATAGAATAATGCAAGTAAGCAGCAAGGAAGAAACATTCTGATAATCAAGAAATAAAAACAGCACTGAGGGGCCTCCCTCAGTGGTGGTGCAAGGGGTTGTCTCTCTCTCTCTCTCTCACACACACACACACACACACACACACACACACACACACACACCCCACCTCTGGACTATGCCCCTGCTCTTCTATGCATGAATAAAATAAATCTTAAAAAAAATTAAACAGCAATGAGATCTTCCACTTGTGCGTCCTCAAACACGCAGATTTAAAAATATAATACCTCCATCCGGGTAAAAGGGCCAAGTCAGGCACAAGTGTATATCCTGTCCACTAGTTACCTGTGGCAATTTCCCCTAAGACTGCACTTTCTCACTATCCTACACACCCGCTGCTTTCAAGGAAAGGCTTGGAGACCTCACTCATAGTAAACTTGCAGGCCAAGGTGGGGACCTGCCATGATCACCCCGGGACTTCTCTGATCCTTTTTTGCGACCTGTGTGCTACTTTTGGCACATGTCATTCTAGGGGACTACCTCTTTCCTTGCCTTTAGCCTTTTGAGGCCTTTAAGCCACAGGCAATGCTAATCTTTTCCCGCGGAGAATAAGTGATGGAGAGGTGATTTTAAATTCGGTCTACATTAACCAGACCTGCCAGATAAACACTCAGTTTACCACGATTCCTATTAACTCCCCCAACAGGGTTTGGCACATGCCTGAGGGCCGAAGTTTCCTTTTTCCATTTGCATTAGTTCCCCCCACCCCCCACCTCCTCCGCCCCAGCCAGCAGGTTTCGGAGATGACCTCGTCCCAGCGCAGTCCCTAGGGTATTACTCCAGCCAGGGCCGCGCCCGGGGCCTCCGCGCTCTCGGTCCCGCCCTCCCAGGTTCGTGTCCCCAGGCGCGGGGCAGTCCCTCGCCAGGCCGCCGGCTCCGTCCCCGGCTCCCCGCGGAGGAAATTCTTCCCCAGCAGCCCAGGGCTCGCCTCACGTGATCAGCAGCCGCCACGGCTTCCAGCAAGAGTTTAAAGGTTACGAAGGAAATTAGCGCGCACACAGTCACTCGCCCCCCCAGAGGGCGCGCCCGGTTTCCTCGCAGCTTCGACAGCCGCTGTCAGCAGGCGGATCAGAGCCAGTGTCCCCCCAAAAGGGGAAGACAAGGTCCAAAGTAAATGTGAAGTCACTTTGTGAAAAATAAACACACAAACCGAGTCAGGGACCTACCAACCATTTTCTTATCAACAAGTTCCCTTTGAGCCCGAGGAGTCCACGACTGATCCCAAGAGGGAGAATACCCCCAAAGAAAAGGAAGAGAGAATAAGTAAAAACTACAACGAGCCTTGCACGCCCTACCCGTTCCTTCCCCCTTCCCCCGAAGCGTCGGGACAGAATGACAAACAGACCGACCAATGCTCGGGCGGCTGCTCTCGCCCGCCGCGGTCCGAATGGGGGGTGGGGCTGGGGGAGGGTCCCGAGTCGTGGGCCCTGAGACACCCACCGCGCTCCCGACCCCGGCTCTAAAAGACGCGGTTGGCCGCCGGGCGCGGGGGAGATAAGGTGCCCGCTAGTCTTCCGGTGCAAACTGAAGACGACCTGTCTGCAGCCCACCGGCCTCGCACCCTAGCCCCAGAGCCGCCTCTCCCGGTCAGCGCGGGGTCCCGGCGCTGGGTCCCGGCCGGGCTCCGCGGCCCGCCGCCCCGACCCGGGCAGGCTTGCCGGCTCTCAGTCGTCCTTTCCTCGGCTCACTTTTCCCGTATTGCTCCCCCAACCGGCAAAACTTTCTATTTCCCTAAACACAGGGGCGCGCGCGCGAGCGCGCGTGCACACACTCACACACTCACACACACTCACATATACACACACACACACACGCGCACACACACACGCGCACACACACACACACTGACGTCTTTTGCGCATTTCCTGCATTAGAGGGAGGGAGACTCGCTCGCACACCGACTGAGGGAGAAGAGACCGCGGGGAGAGCGGGCGGGCGCGCGGCGAGCCAGCAGCAGCCGAGAGCCGGGACGCGGAGAGCGCGGAGGGCGGGCGCCGGCGCCCAGGAGGTGGGGCCGCGCGGAGTCGCAGACCCGGCCCCGCCGCCGTGCTGCGCACCGCCCCGTGCCGGCCTGCGCCCCGAGCCGGAGCAGCGGCCACCCCGACTCCCGAGCCCGCGCGGATGTGAGATTCCGGGCTCCCGGGCGCCCGCCGATCGCCGACCGCGGCGCTGCGCTGCTTAGCCCCAGAAGCGGCGGCTGGGTTGGCTGAGTGGCTTGTGGATTTTTAAAAATTTGGCTCCGAGGAGGACCATTTCCTCTCGACATGCATCCCTCCGGATAAACTGAACATCCCTCGGTCCATCCCCCGCTCCGCGCGGTCAGAGGCAGGCGCTGGGTGTGCGAAGAGGATCCGGGTTGAAATCTGCGCCCCCGGTTCTCGTCCCCGCCCCGTCCCACCGCCCCCTCCCCCTCCCGGAGTCGAAATTTCCCGGGGATTATGTTTCGGAAAGGTAGGTAAGCGCCGGGCGCGGCGCCCGCTTCCCCGCAGCCCAGACCGGGAGAGCCAGCGAGGCGGCCAGACAGCCCCCGCGGCTTGCGGCGGAGCCGACAGCTCGTCTCCTCTCCTGGAGGTGCTGCTGGTGGTAGGGGGGGAGAGACTTGCTCCAAACACGGACGTCCCCCAGCTCTCCCCCCCTCCCTGTTTTCCGTTAGGAATCCAGCGAGGAAATACATGCACTCGCTGAGAATCGCGCGAGCCAGAACACTACGCTACAAGGTGTAGGGAGACTGTGGGGTGGGGCGACAGGGGACCCAGGAGTCCCCGTGGCCGAGCGCCCGGGCGTCGGTTCTTCATTCCTGCCCTCGGGGCGGACGGAGTGACCCGACCCCTACTCCCCGCCCCGACCATGGTAGTGTTCAATGGCCTTCTTAAGATCAAAATCTGTGAGGCCGTGAGCTTGAAGCCCACAGCCTGGTCTCTGCGCCATGCGGTGGGACCCCGACCGCAGACTTTCCTTCTGGACCCCTATATCGCCCTCAACGTGGACGACTCGCGCATCGGCCAAACGGCCACCAAACAGAAGACCAACAGCCCGGCCTGGCATGACGAGTTCGTCACCGATGTGTGCAACGGGCGCAAGATCGAGCTGGCGGTCTTCCACGATGCCCCCATCGGCTACGACGACTTCGTGGCCAACTGCACCATCCAGTTTGAGGAGCTGCTGCAGAACGGGAGCCGCCACTTCGAGGACTGGGTGAGTCCCGCGCCTCCCGGTCTAGGGGCCGGGCTGTAGGGTCCTGGGGGAAGACTCGTGGCCTTGGCTTTGGTCCTGGGGCGCGGGGACTGATTGCCACCTGGTGGGTTTGTGACTCAGTTACCTCGGGGAAGCACAGTCCACTTCGTAGTTGGAAAGAAGTGGGCAGTGGGGCAAGGAAGACTTGGAAAGAGGATATGCCCCCCCTCCCCCCCTCAGACAGGGGTTGCTCAAAAGCTGGGAGAGCTCCTGGCCGCAGGTGCTGAAGGTTGACAGAGAATCCAGCGCCTTCCTCAGGCGTGTGGTGGACTGGCTGTGTGTGATTGTATGTGCCTGGGTTCCTCGGTCCTTGAAGAGGCACGTGGAGCCTTAGACTGAAGGTTTCTTGCACGTCCTGGCTTTGTCCTGCGTAGCCTAGAGAGGAGCTGCTTTATTTTTCCCTCCCAGAGGAAGCTAGCTTCTATTCTGTTACATGGTGCTTAGCTCATCTTCTCACATACAGAGAAAATGTGTTCTCTAGGATATCACCCCACAGGGTCCCCAAATCATCAGCCAAGCTCGAGCTTGTTTTGCCCAATGGATTGCCCACCTATCCAGAATGACAACTGTATTTTAAAATTGGTCCTTGTGAGTAATTAGCAGTCAGTGCTTTGCATCCCATTTAAAGTTATATTGTTTGCCTGTTTTATTTTTCAAGAAACTGAGATGGTGTTAATTGATTGCTTTAACAAAATATTTGGGACTTGGAAATAGGCCTCCTCTATGTGCTAGAAGCCAAATGCACTCAACCTAGGTCTGCACCCAGAGAAGCAGGGAGAAGCCACCTTTTTTTTTTTTTTTTTTTTTTTAGCTCTTCTTGGAGGGGAGGCGTTAAGTTGGGAAATGATTTCTGCATTTCTAGATTTGTTACATCCACCCAAAGCAGGTGTGGCTCTGGGTGTATATATTTTCCAGCTAGTGAGAGATAGCAGGTCCTCATGGAGAGGTGTAGCAGAATCACTTTCTAATTATTGAAAACAAATAACTTCATGATTGTTCTGGGGTCAGCAGTTTCATGCAAATCACCTTGGTGTATCACTTTTCATATTTTTTCAGAGCTGGAGTTTTAGGGGAAAATAGGAGCAAGCCTGTTCTCTTTATGCTCAGGGCTGTGATGTAGTCTACACGAAACCATGGTTACGAGGCTCATGAGGAGGCTCCAACAAACCACACCATGTACAGCCCTGGGAGATTACAGCTTACACTTTGGGAAGCAGGCAAAGTTGCTGGAACCCGGGAACACGGTGCTTTGCCGTGCTTTGCCGTGCTGTCCCCCACTGCCCCTTACCTTTGCTCCCTCCCACCACGGGTTCCCATTCATTCCCCATGTCCTTCCCACACAAGGCCACTGGTCCTTTCACTCATGAAAACAGTGCATGAGGAGGAGCTGAAGGGATAACTAATTCCAGAGCTGGACCTTAATGCTTAAAACCTGTGGGTTTGAGGTGGTGGTTGTTTTAGAACAGGAAGGGGAAAGAAAAACCATGACTGTGGTGATGAAGAGATGGGGCCTTTTGCTGTGTATGCAGATGAGGGAGTTGGGCAGTGAGGCAGAGAGCAGGTACGATGAACATTTACTCACAAAGTAGATTGCCATTGGCGGGAGAAGAGTTTGAATATCTCTAGTGATGATTTGCTACCCCCTCTCCACCCCTGGGCACATCAAGGTACCATCCCCACTTTTGAGCATTTCCGGTGTACTGTGGGTGCTACTCTGGCTTGATTATGATGCTTTAAGTTTCTCACATTCACTTTGGACTTGACCTTAGGCCATATCATCCGGTGTACAAGTATTACAAAGACATTGAGCCCTAGAAAAGTTAAATGGCTACTCCAGGCCACATGACAAGCAAGGGGTCGGAAGTAGGGTCTGCACCTCCTGTTGCCCACCCCTTCCCCAGTGAAGAACTGAGCTCCCTGACTTCCCAGTCTACCTGCAGAATCATATGTGGTGTCCCTGATGTTTTTATTGTACAAGATAAAGGGTTTTTAAAATCATCATCTCTTTTGTCTTTTAGCAAGTGTGAATTAGGTATGACAGCTATTGAACAGTTTAAAAAACTTGAAGTACAAAAAGGTCAAAATCATGGGATAAATCGAAAGTGGAGCTGGTTTTGTTGGCTCATCTAGTGTCATTTACACTAAAGGATGCTGTTACTACTCTGGCTTCTCCAGAATGAGGGTGGGGACAGATTACAGAGGTGAGTGGTCCTTGGAAGCAGACAAAGTGCACCTGGGCTGATTAAGATCACCTTTCCCATTCCCATCAACTGTGGGACACACACACGCACGCGCACACGCCCACACACTTCCTTGGGCTCTGGCCTCTGCTCTTTATCTGACAGTGATGAAGAGATACATCCTTGCTTGGGTGTGGCTATGAAATCTGGCCTGAAGTAAGGAGATGGGGAGGGCACGAAACAGCTTCTGTCCTGCTGCGGAACACTTCATTTAACTGCACGAAGTCACACATGCTCACTGAGTTCCTGTTTTGTGCTCAGATCCAACCAGGGATGCGTAACACTGATCCAGAAAGGAGAGAGACCCGAGGTTGCTCTCCAGCTTCCATGTCACGAGAGAAATGATATGAAATAGATAACATATAGAGACTCCAGTTATAATTAGGTGCTAAGTGAGTGACACCAGATGTTAAGGGACTTCAGAAAGGGAGAGTGCTAAGTAAGACAGCTGGAAGAATCCTGGAGGGTTCCTGGAAGGAGGCATGAACTGGGTGTGAAGTGGTGGAAACCGTCCTTAGAGGTGTTTAGAGGAGATGGTGTCCCAAAGACAGGGACACAGCTGGAATGAGGCAGAGAGTACCCTTGGTTGGCCGGTGGAGAGGCATGGCTGAAATTGAGGGTCCCCTTTAGAAAGGACCAGGCAGGGTAAGATCTCCTCAATTCAAGGCTCTCATTTGAACACTGGCTGTGTTATTCTTTACTTCATCTTTTGAAACATTGACTCTTTTATTTTCCACTTAAGCCCCAATAGTCATGCAATCACAGGTTTGGATATTATAGTTATATTTTTTTTCTTTGTTCCTCTTAAAATAAGCACATGGCCTCTAAAAGAAAAAGAAAAAAAGTTCATTTCAGGTGCCTCTTAAAATAGTGATACTGGGGATACATTTTAGAAACACTGGAATAGGAGAAAGTTTAGAAAACTGAAGTGGATTTCTAAAATGATTAAAAGCCAGTCAGATAATTATTCTCCAGACAATGAGAGATGCATCAGTTGTGATACCAGTGGGGGTTGCTTAGGGGAAAGCACCTTCTGGAGAGAGGGAAAATTTCACTTGAGCTTGAAGCGGAATCCCAGCATACACTGCCACTCTAGCTTGGTTTAAGAGCAGAGGTAGATTTTGGGTATGCATAGGAATCACTAACAGGAGGGGCTGGGTATACAGCCCCCCCCCCCCAAGGTCTCTATTCTTGGGTTTAGGATGAGTGTGAGGAACTCTCATTTTAAACAAACTATCCTGGAGATTTTGGTCAGACCAGGTTCTAAGAAACACTAGGCTAGAATAGAAATTGCATGGAGGGAAGAACTACAGATAATTCATGTATCAAGATTCATGTCCGGAAATTTTATAGTGGACCTTTATAATTCTCAAAGCAAGATTTATAAGCCTAATTTGCATCAAGTGGAAGTATTGGAGTTGCTTTCGGAACCAGAGGCTGAGTGTGTCTCGTATAGGATAGAAAGCAGGGGCTTGGTAGCTGGTGGGGAGGGGAGATGGAGCCCTCAGGTTACAGCTGGCTGGTCCTGCCCCTGCTCTGGAGTTGTCTAGATTGTTGGTTCAGCATTCACCACACTGAGCTCTGTTCCCCCTGGTTCCGTCACCCCTGCCCCTGAAGACATCTTTGGTTTGTGTCACTCCCATGTTTCATCCTGAAGAAGAGGTGCTTGCTCATAATAAGAGCCGCAATGACAAAGCATCTACTTTGGAGGGAGGGTTCAGCAGAGCCTTTAAGGGCAGAGTCCTGGAGCCAGGCTGCTTGGGTTTGAATCCCGTCCTACTAACAGCCACTTTTGTGACTTTAGTGAAGCTGTGTTTCTGTCTTTTCCTCTATAAAAGTAGGTGATAGTAAAAGCACCCACCTATGATGAGGTGGAGTGTGCAGGGATGAAAGATGGAAATCCCTGTCAATGGACTATTTTGCAAATGTGAAATAGAAACTCCTCCAGAGTCCCATTCCTTTGCAAATGAGACTATGTGATTTGGGAGAAATCTTTTGGAGACTAAAAAGCAGGCACCTTTGGGTGCTGTGTATCAGTTAACGCAGTAAAGAACCCTCTCAAGGGCCAGCGAGCCCCATGGTAGGCACTGGCATGAGTTCATGCCTAATGCAAGATCAGGCTTGTTTGTCTGCCCTGCTTCTCCTTCTTGGTATCTTTGAGCAGCAGCAAGTTAGTGGGTATTTGAGACCCTCAGTTCCCTAGTTCCTCAGTGGACCTCCTCCCTGGAGTCAGTGAGTTTTAACTACAGAAGAATTCCCCCCTCCCATCCCCCATTGTGTGTCTTTGGGCATGTGACTAGGCTCTTTAAACCTGATTTTTTATCTGTAAAGTGGGAATATGATGGTTCTTCCTCTTAGGGTTATTGTGAGAAATAGGACATTTATGTGATGCTCTTAGCGAAGGGCCAGGCTACAATCCACCTTGACAATTTTATGAATATTTGAAGAATGACCTCTTTGTGTATTCATAGTTTTAGAATTTTAAAACAGAACATGTGGTCAGGTGAAAGATATTTTCCTCCATGATTATTTATTGATGCATATGAGTAATTGGAAATAGGGATATTTGGGAGCTGCTGTTTTGGTTTTACTGTACCAAGTTCATCTAGTTTCATGGATTTAAATACATCCTCAATGTTGTTGAGTCAGCATTCCTAATTATAGTCCATACCTGCTCTTGAGCTTTAGACTCATATGTGATCTGATTTCCTGTCATGGCCCTTTATTTGTATCAAGGCCATCTCAGATTTGATTTTGCCCAAAGCTGTATCTGTGACTTCCCACCTTCCCAGCCTAAGCCTCTCATAGCCCTCCCTCAAGAATTGGCAGCTCCAGCCTTCTGGTTGCCCACACCAAAAACTGAGAAGCCATCCTTGATGACACTTGTTCTCACATGTACCATATCCAGTCATTCAGCAGCATCTGTTGTCTCTTCCTTTAAAATCTATCCTAAATCTGATCATCTTTCCACACCTCTGCTGATACCATTCTGACCCAGTCCTTATAATCTCATACCTGGGTTATTTCAACCGTATCTTAACTGTATCAGATCATGCCATTCTGCTCACAAGTCCCTCAGGCTGAAAGCTCAAGGCCTCATCATAGTCTGGAAGACCAACATCGCCAAGACTCCTGTGTGACCTCCCTGACCTCAGCAGCTACCCCTCCTTACCTTGCTCACTCTCTGGGTCAGATTATCCCACTTGACACCCTGTAAACACAGTCAACCTGTTCCTACCTCAGCCTTTGAACTTTGATTCCATCTTTCTAGAATGTTCCTCCTCCAGATACCCACATGGCTCAAGTCTTGACTCAAATATTACATTCTTAGTAACACCTTTTATGGCAGTCCTGTCTAAAATTTTACCCTCCTTTCTGTGACACCATATGTCCCTTTCCTGCTTTATTTTACTCCTTTTCTCAAATATATCATGTACTTTTCTTATTTATCTTTACTGTCTGTCTCTAATGCCATACCAGTGCTTCCATAAATGCAGAAGGTTTTGTTCACTGTTATATTCTTGACACCCCAAAAAAGTTCCTGGCACGCTGCTGAGTAAATGAGTGAATTTTTTTTTCATTTTTAAAAAAGATTTATTTATTTATGCATACAAGCTGGGGTACAGGCCAGAGGCATGGGGCAGCAAGAGTGTTCACCAGAGACAGTGGGGAGCAGAACAGACAGATCGATGGAAGTGCACTGCGAAGGGGAGCAGCGGGCAAGGCAGGAGAGGTCTGCCACGCCAGGTGGGAATCTCCCCTGCCTGGTGCTGAACTTGTGTCGCCCATTGCTGCCAACAGCTCCACAGCGCAGCGCTTAACCTCTGCGCCACCAGGGAGGCCCATGAATGAGTGAATTTAACTAAATGTGTATATTTCCCTCGTACCTACTGGGGTCTAATACTGGGTTACATACAGGGGCTTAGACAAAAGTTGTATCATTCTGAAGAACATAAAGGCATTGTTGGGAAGACCAAGATGGTTAGCAGTTGAGTAAATTGCTTAAATCATCTTTCTGTACAGTTGAAAGAAGTGAGAAAGAAGGCACATCAAAAGGATATTTTATTTTTATAAAAATCTGTGGGATCCCTGAAAATGTTCTTATGAGAGAATACTTTATTATTTCCATGTGGCAATTTGCACCAAGCTGAAACATCTCCATCAAGTCTGAGTTTTCTAAAAGTAGGAATTGTCTACCCCCTGGGTGCTTAGGGCCCATACAAGGGGAGAAGGAAAAGGTCCATTTGTCCTCTCTCTCTGCAGAATTTAATCAAGTTTAAATTTTCATAAGGGCTTTACATATGAAACCTTTTGTAGTTGGCAGCAGCAAGAAATGAAATTTTAAATTCCAGTGCCTGAACTCACAGAGCTCATTGAAACATATGCAGACAAAGCTTCCATGGGTTTCACTTAGACTAAAAGAACTCCAGAGCAGGCCTGCAGTATTTTACATAAATAAAAGCTACACTTGGCAAAACATATTTCTCTCCAAGTTCCTCTGGGTATATATGGGCTTGTTAAGTAATTACCATCTATTATAATGCTAATCAGCAGGACTGTACCTGTTTGAAATCTAGTTTTCTGGCAGAAACCATGTGAAGTGGCCAAAAGTTTGAACTGAGCTGGGAGAACCCAGAGCATAGGAACATACTGTTGTCATTGTAGCTCTCTGACATGGAAACAAAAAAGAAAACTCCAGAGGGAATATGATTGAGCTCTGTAATTTTGTGCCCGGGAGAAGGAGGAGATGCTCAAGACTTACCAAATCCCAGTACAGAAATGACCTGCCTTCTCTGGCCCTATCCCTCAGCTCCCTACTTCACCTAAACACTTCAGAGAGATAATTTTACCAGTGACAAGTCACCAGCAAGGAATAACTCAGGGAACTAATGTCCACCAGAGGCAGATCACACTCAAAATGTAATTAGGATCAAGAGGGGTTTAGGAAAATGATGGTGGGTGAGTCTATGAATAATTATTGATGAAAAATGGAGTCCTTGCTTTGGTTCATGTCCTTGTTAAATAGATTTGTTTGTATTTCAGACAATAGCATCTCCTGCTACCTATAGCACTTCCTTAGCCTGAGAAGCATTTTGTGAGCAGAAAGTTTCTCTCCTGCCTGGCTCATCAGCTAGAGTATGAGCCACTCAAGAGTTCCATGTAATCTACTCATTCATGGGTTGGTTGAATAAAGGCTGCCTCTTTGGGGTCTATTTTGGAGAAACTCAAATAGGTAGAATTCTGATCTTCTTAGAAGTTTGTCATCTGGTACACTGCTGAGAAGAGAGATGGTGGAACCCATAAAAGGCTCTAACCAGTGGACAGTGTTCCAACCATCCCTTCATCCGTTTAGCAAATATTTATTAAATAGTCTGTTTACCAAGTAGCATGCCGGGAGCTGGTTTCTACACTATTGGAGCATAGAGTCTATCAGGAGACACATAGTATAAATGTACAGTTATGTAGAGTTACAGCTAAGTAGGGTTGCTCATCACAGCTCTTTAAGAGCTCGGGGACTCCTTGAACTTGAGTACCTCACCTTTTTCAATATTGGATTGGCTAATACTTTTTTCTTTCTCTGGGAAATTTTTTGAATGGGGAGTCAGGCAACTCATTTAAATTGGTGATTTTGGGCCTTAGGTTCCACATCTATGAAGTCAGAAGGTAGCAAAGTCTAGATGCTAGATAAGGCCCTTGTTAACAAGGGAACAAAACCTTGTTAACAAAACCTTGTTAACAAAAGCTTTGCATTTTGGGCCTTGACTGCACTCAACCAGGCTCTCGATATGTTTTATCTTTATTATTCTCATGTGCCATCCCCTGAAAAATTTCCAGCCTCTGCTTTCCCCCTCCTCATCTCTCTTTGTTGTTTGATCAAAATCACAAAGCTATTTTTGATAGCTTGCTTTTTTACCTGGTGTTTAAGTCCCACAAAAATACATTTATTTTTTTAAGATGAAGCCCTTCTGCTATATCATTGAATCACTCAAAGAATATTCTAAAGACAAACAAGCAAGCAAAATTTCTAGAATGCAGGGTCTGTGAATTCATTTTCCTACCTTCTGAACTGATGATTATCTAAACCATTTTAGGCAGCTAAGACAATCATCAATCAGCTAGCAAGGATGGGGCATTTAATCGACCAGCGTTTGCCAGAGTATCTTTCAAAGAGTAGGAGTCTTATTTCAGGTTGCTGTGATCAAAGAGTTTGGGCAACGTTGAGTCAAATGCACATTAGTGTATGAAAGACTCCAAGATGGCCTACAGTAAAGGGCGCGTACACTCTGTATATAATCACATATTTCCCAAACTTGTTTCATAACAGAATGCTCTTATTTATAAGAAAAAAATTATCAGTGCCATAGAAGTAGTGTTTTGTGGACATATTTTGAAAAATATTATAATTAGATAAAAGCAGGAATGAAATGTTCCTCAAGTGGGCTGTTTGGGAATTCAAGATTAACACCCCCCCCTTTTTTTTTTGAAACAGTGAAGTCGAAGAACTGTGGGAATTCACAGAAGAGGGATTAGTGTGGATTCTAACACTGGCAAAGGCTTCTTGCTAAGATTTTTAGCCAGGTTTTGTAAAAAATGGGATCTGAATAGACGGGGAAGGGAGCCACTCTAATTGGAAGAACATAAAAAATGTTGGACAAGCCATTTTAGGTTATGAGGGCAGTGAGGAAAACAATGAGATTAAAGTAGGAATACAATCCAAAAATAATTGCTTCATTAATGAAAAAGCCACCCCCCCAAAAAGAAACAACCAAATAGTAAGCTATCCAAAGAAAGGGAATGGTGCATAAAATGAATATTCATTCATTAAGCCATCCATTCATCCATCCATCCATCCATCCATCCATCCATCCAACCAACAAATACATACATATAGATGTATGTACATACATACATACACACATACAAGATTTTTTATGTTCTAGGAATTTTGCTTGGAGCAAAGTGTTGAGCAGAATCACTTACACTGCATTGAACTCTGGATTGTCGAGGAAATCTATCTTGAGGATTAATCTCAATCTTCCATGCTGTATTTCCTGTTAATTTTCTTTTATTATTAATTGTTTTCCATTTTAAAAGGACAGGTTAATTAGCAAAAGGAAAAAGAAAAAAAGAGAGACACCTGAATCGACACAGATGGGCAGTCTTGGGAGGAGAGCTGCCTTCTTTATTTCTTGGTAGGCCTGATAGATGGAGACTAGCTTTGTGGCATCCACCTTGTAAATGAGTGGTGGCTTGTCCAAGTTCATGGATCTAAAAACTGTGAACTTGGGAGTCAGTCAGTGCTGGATTGAATTCTAGTTCAATCAGTTTTGACTGCATGATACTGGGCAAATTTTTTAACCCATCTGTACCAGTTTCCTTATCTGTAAAAATGGCAATAACAGCTATCTTGTAGAGTTACTATTATTAAGCATAATAAATAATTGACAACTGAGGAGTTTTGAGCTAAATCTTTTCCAGTCCCTACTTCCCCCCTCTGAAAGAGGGATTCAGGATTTGCTCAACTGTAAGTGTGCAGAACTGTATTTCCACTTGATTTCCACTTCTGCACTTGATTCTTCTTAGGCAGCCTCTGGGGTTGGGGGTCAGAGGAATATGGATACTCTGCCCTGGGGCTGGCTTTGGGTCCCTGGGTGCACATACCGCTGCCTTGCTCCCTCTTATGTTTTTAAAAAGCAGACGGTATTGCATTTTGACCTGAACATCACCTGCCTTAGCTTGTGGGCATGATGTGGTCTCTGAGGTTTGAAGCTTTTTTATAGCCCGTTTGCTGTGGTCTAGGTGTGTGTCCCATTTTTCCAGGCCAGAACATCTGACTTCGTTTGCCTACCATGTGTCTCTTACATAAGCTACCCTCTGAGGCAGCACACGCCGTCTGCTCTGTTGTCCGGCCACACATGCTGGTGGCCCACAGAGGTGCTCCACTTAGGATGCAGGACTTTGCTTGGGACCAGGGTGTTGGACTCGCTGAGGAGAAACAAGAGTTGAAGAACAGCCTTGTGAAAAGATTCCTGAATTCTGGAAAGAAACTATACATTGCCGTGTTCATTGTTAAGGCCATTAATCTTTAAACTCAGATTTCACTTTAGATGGTTTATGTCAAAGTAACAAGAATAAATGTAGCAGATCATTCATCCAACTGTCTTCAAGGAACAGTTCTTAGGAATTGCTTTTTCTCTTCCAAATGTGAGTCATTTTCTCCCTTCAAAATTTTTAGAATTCAACCAAGAGTGAAGCCTCTGCTTCTTCTCTTTTGTAGCTTTGTGACTGTGAAAATTCATTTCAAGTCGAACTTTGGTTATCCAGCTTATGAAAAGTCACTTGAAATCAAACTTTTTTTTTTTTAACCTCAGTTATGAAAGGGGCTAGTGATGTAGGTTAGGTTGTAGTTGCTGTGAGGATTTAATGGGATAAATGTAGGTGAAAGAACTTAGGCATTTAACTCTTTGTCTTGTTGATGAGCAACTGTTAGTTTTTGTAGAGTCAACACTTTTTGAAGTTGATGAAAAGTTTGTCCTGGCATGCTCCTTTGTCTAAAGTCTTTGTTCTTCCATGACAACCACAGAATGCCTTCAGGTGCCCTGAGCACAGAGCTGCTGATGCACAGTTACATTTAATTTCAGATAAACCACAAATATACATAGGTACTTACTATAGGTATGTCCTAAATATTGCATGGGATATACTTAATATTAAAACACTCTTCATTGTTTATCAGAAATTAAGATTTAACTTTTATTTCCTAAAGCAGGTGACTTGACCTCTATTAAGCACCCCTCCCCCCCAAATAAAACATGCTCAGGAAAGGATTTGCTTGTCATCTTTTTGTCCCTCTGGGGGCAGAGGAAGGCAGTTTGTAGCCACTTAAAAATGGAAGCTTAGCTTCTTGTTAAAACAATTCCAGCACTGGTCAAAAGTAGGAAACATGACTTTTGATCAGGTATCCTTTTTGAGAACGCCTAGAATCATGGAAATGCTCCCTGCTTTAATATTTGAATTCCAGTTCACCCCATTGACCTGTTAGATGCTACAGAATCTCCTCCCCCCACCCTACCCGCAGCTTCTCCTTTTCCCAGGGTGAATATCAGAACTCTATTCACAGAAAGCGCAGTTTTTAGCCACAGTTCGAAAACACCTAGCTGGTTTAAAACTACTTTTTATTTTTTCATTTTAGGAGAGATTGAACGTCTCATTTGAGTTCCATGTCATAGCCCAAGGACTGGCATTCTTATCTTTATTAGTCTTGTTCTATGGACTCCAGGGGATTTGCGTGAGAGTCGTGCAGTGGCACTAAATACCCTTTGGGGTAATCAGAACCATCTCTTTTCTCCTGCCACCCCTTTCCAGTTGCCTAGAAGGTAGTCTTACCGCATCATCCTACCGACATTCAGAACCCTGGATGGCCCACGCCCTCTGCCACCCCATTGTCTGCCAAGTGGGTCCTGCATCTTCTGTGCCAGGAGCCTCCTCCACCAGGGCTGATTTCTGCTCTCCAAACCCAATTTCTTTCCTTTCTTTGTGTTCTGATCCTGCATGTCTTCATTCCTGGAATATTCTAACCACCCATCCAAGTCTTCTTTGCTGGGCCATCATTCCTAGAACTCTCCAGGCTAGCGTTCTCTTAGCCCCCGGACTCCTGGTAACATTTCCTCTCTGTGCTCTCTGTTTAAAATGATTGATGTCTGGCTTTGATGATCAGATATTCTGTCTCTGTTCTTTAGCAGAGGCAGAAAACATCCCTGAGTGTGAAATCTTGTGCCTTGTGGTGCTAACACTGATATATTGCCTTGTATAAAATAGATGGTTGATTAGTTAAATAAATTTGGACATTAAACCATAATAATAGTTACCTAAATAATAGATGTTCTTTAGATATTTGTTTGGCATGTTCGCCTTCCTTCCATGACAGAGAAGAATGTAATACCAAAAAAAATTATACATACATAGATCTGTATTACTCTAGAAAGGAACAGACAAGGGAGGGTGCTGATAAATGGGGAGAATTTTTATCCTTTACTTTTGCTTCAATATTATTTTTCTATATAATGAATTTTATTTTTAAAGCGGTTTTCAGGTTTATAGAAATTGAGCAAAAGGTACAGAGACTTACCATATGCCCTCTTCTCCCTATATACAGTTGTCTTATTATGTATATACATATATATATATATATATATATATATATATATATATATATATATATATATACTTTCCCCTATTATGCATATATATTAAAAATGGCAGTGGGAAGCAGATGCAGCATACTGGAAATTGAAGAGGGTGGCATCGTGGTTAAGTGAAAGGGTTTGCTTGGGGGGGGACTGTTTCCAATCCTGGCTGAACCCAGAACCAGTTGTGCGACCTTTTGGCAGTTGATCCCTGAGTCTTCATTTCTTCATCTGTAAAGCAAAATTAGTGATGGCTGTCTAATTGTGTTGTTTACACTATAATGCATAGAAACTGCTTTAAAAAGTATTACATGATACACATCCAGTAAAATGTTAGCTATTATTGTTATAGTGCCATTGTAAAAAATAAAATGTAGAGTATGTGGTTTGAGACTTACGTTGTCAGACTCCATATCATTTGATTCTATGTGGCTGAGGTTCTCTTGGGGTTGGAGGTTGCTTTCTACCTGAGCGGTGTTCTGCCTTGGCTGGAGATGATAGTTCTCATTGTAATAAGTTAAGTAGGAAATGATGGTGATTTGCCATGAAAGCATGTTCTGTCTGCTTTCAAAGTTTATTCTTTATCAAGTGAGCTTCACCACTGATGAGCTGTGTGAAGTTGGGGAGGATGTTTAACCTCTCTGAGCTTCAAGTTTCCTCAACTGTACAATGGGAATGGACATATTGGCTCTGCCTACCTTCTTGGGTTGTGAGACCCGTTTAATATCTCCCCCCAAAACGTAATACCACACATATGTAAGTAGTAATGATGAACGACTTTGGGATTTGGGGAGGGGCATGGCACTTTCATCCACACTTTACAGCTGGGAAAACTGAGGGTAGAGGTTGTCCTGTGATAGGAACTAGACTGGAACTCATCAGATCTTATCTCCCAAGTCCCTGAACACACTATCAGCATTTGGGTTTTTTGCCAAGCAGTCTGCCTTACTCTTTCACATTGTTGGGGCTGAAGTTTTAAAATTGATCTGTTGGCTTAGTTTCTAGGAAACTGGAGTCTTAGAAGCCCACCCCCACACACAGGAGAACACGTCTCTCTCTTTTTGCTGCCTTATCCCTTCTTGGCTCTTGAAAAATGTTATCACTGCTTATCATATGACTGTGCACAGACAACAGTAAAGCCAACTATTTTAAGGGGAAAAAAGGGAGGAAGACAGATAAGACAGTGATTCAGAAACAAGCAGGAAGATGGAATCATGTGCTTGTCTCCTTATGGGTGGGATGTGAGAGGGCCTCTAGAGTGCCTGGAGAGTAATTGAAGCCCACCAGGAGTGTGTTTGAAAGCCCAGCCCTGTGCTGGGAGAAGATCCAGAGCCCAGATGGCGCAGCTCTGCACACAGTCCACATGTGCAGGCCAACTGTGCCCAGTGGGCCCTCTCTGTACTAGGTTCACGGGGAACCCTGAAGGAGAGGTCTCGGTGCCTGGCCCCAGTAACATAAAAAGGAAAAATGCTCATTTGGAAAGACTGATGCTATCTGTTTGTGGGTGATGGGAAACTGAGTCCTGTCCTCACTTATTGGTGGAAGTATAATTTACTGAAGCATTTTGTGGAAAGCCAACAGGCCGGTAGTGTCTATAAAAATCCAAGGTGTGTATAGTCAAGATATTGTGTACAATCAAGTTCATTCATAGTTCTCAGTCCTCTACCAACTTATAGATTGCACCGATACTATTTAAGATTCAGACAGTAGTTTGTCTCTGATGACAGAGGAGGGCCCTGTGGACACCCATGCACTGCAGGCTTGTGCTTTTGCCAGTGGAATTTGAATTTTAGGCAAATGAGCATCATTAGACCCTTTCCAAATTTTTAATCAGTTAAGGACTTTAAAATGTTTCACTTTTTGTAGATGATCTACTATACTTTTTGAGGGGAAAGACATGAGGAAATAGAATAAAGGGCACATGTTGATTAGTTGTTTCAAACTCTGAGTCAGGACGCCATCTGTTAAGGTCATGGAATCAATTTAGTGGCTCTCAAGCAGCAATTTAAAATATGGAAATAGACTGATATAAAATCATCAGAATGCAGTACATAAGGCAAGGTAAATAAAGCTTTATAAAACTTCTGCTTTAGTTTGATTTATGGGTGTTATTTACGATCTAAATTCTTACTGTGGTTCCCAATTGAAAAGAATTTTTTTTGGAGAAATTTTTTTTGGAGAATACTGGCCTAGAACACAATTTATAATTCAGTAGACTTTTAATGAACACCAGTAAGATGGAGATGAGATTATAAAGAGGATAGGGTTCCCTGTACTCATAAGCTTAAAATTTGTTCATCCAAACAATTCCATAAAGGCAGATGTGATATTATTGCCCAGGGGAAGACTGATAAAGGTTTTGTGGAGGAGGTGACTTTTGACCTGGACATTGAAGAATGGGTAAGATATACTGATTCTGAAAAACCTATCTGACTGTTCCTCAGGAACAGGCCTGGTAGGGCGCAGAGGTGACCTGATGAACTGAAATACCTTATGTTCTCAAGAGCCCCCATCTCTTGGTATACCTGCAGACGGCATTCAGTATCAGATAGTGTTGTATCAGGGTGCTTAGGCTGGATGGCCGGAAAGTCAAGGTTAGAAATCTACAATGTATGGTGGGTTTCCCAAGCACAAACTACACTTTAGCCAGCACAGAGCAATTTTGCACCTTCTGATGGGAAATGTAGGATCTTTAGAAAATAATGTACTTTAACTTTGCCCCTCATAGGACTGCACTGTAGTAATATTTATTCAATAATCTGTACTTTTTCTCTTTACTCTCCCAACAACATGTAGCAGGTACATGTTCTCCCTCTTAATTTGATATTTGAGGACAAGACCCAGGGATGTAAAATGATGAATTGGCAGCTGAGGCAGATGAATGGGCACATGGCTCTTTTGGTTTTGTTTTTGGTTGGGTCAGGACTATTTACCGTACATGCACAGGTATCTATTGATAGCTTCCCAAACAGTCTAGGAGGCCCAGGGCCTGGTACAGAAGGGATTGCTATCAATGACGTTTAATGCCATTTATAGTTTACTCATTTAAGCTCTATTCAAAAGACATTCAAATGAATTAGAATTCCTTCCTACCTTTCTCTTTCTCTCCCTTTCTCTTTCTCTCTCTCTGATGATCAGGTGGGAGAGAGCTATGTGGAACATTTCCCCTGCAGTTGAAAGAGTGTAAAATCTGCTATCTAATAATAGATATTCATTAAACCCTCGGTTATAAAATCTCAGAACTTAAATAATTTGAGCAAAGTAAAAAATCCAGTAGAGACAAAGAAATATGAGAATACAAGTTTTCTGATTTCCTGGTAAGATGGTTGTATATCTTATACCACCCTGGATCCGGCCACCACCCAACCACCTACCTTTCATCATCCATCCATCCATCCATCCATCCATCTTGTTGGTCATAAGTTGTTAATGCCAATACCATGTGTCTAGAACTTTTAGTAAAGGAGTCTGATTTATTTATTTATGTTTTCAGTTTTCTTTTCAGCTATTGATTGAGATTGGCAGTTGATCAAACCACCTTTTGGGCTAACAAAAGTTGAAACTTGTCTGTTTGGTTGAAGTAACCATTTGTTTGTCCCTCATGGGTTGGCCTTCACATGTCAGGGGGATGGTAGGTAAACTGTGATGAGGAATGATTTCTTTAAAAAAAAAAAATCCTTTGATTCTCCCCACTTCCAGAATCTTCTAGATCATCAGGAACTTTTGCTTTGTAATTCGGCTTACAAAGTTAAGTTGTGACTTTTCCCTTAAAACAAGGTTTCCTAAAATGTGTTCCACCATAAAAAAAAAAAAGTTGATGGGTCATACACTCTCAAAAAGGGATACCATAACTAAGTAGATTTAGTTAAATGAAACGAAACATCTATTGTAGGACTTCTCAGCATCTTTAATAGCCTCCAGGATGGTAATTCCATGTGCAGTGCTCCCAAACTCATTTGGTCAGGTGACACTGTTTGGGGGACAGTCCTTTTCTCTCTTGATTTCATTTGGGAAGTACTGTTCGAAAATCTGGCCTCTACTATTTGAGGCAAATACTACATACTTGACGCTTTGGGCTAAGGTAGACAGATGTGGTGAGCAGGAAAGTATCATTATTAGGCTTTTTATCAAAAAGGCTAAAACTGGAGTGCTTTTTTTACTTGGAAGTAGATCAATTGATTTATTGTAATATATTTTAAAGTTAAAAGGTATTTAAAAAATTTTTTTCTATTTTCATTTTTTTGAACTGGGTATTAGTGTCAGATGTACAACACAATTATTTGATGTTTTGTATGTATTGTAAATAGTCATTACAACTAATTTAGTTAACATTCATCACCAGTGACAAAAAAATTTTCTACCTGTGATGAGAACTTTTAATATTGATTCACTCAGCAACTTTCAAATATGCAATGCTGTACTATTCACTACAGTCATATACTGTTCACCTCATCTCCTTAACTTATTTTATGATTAGAAGTTTGTACCTTTTGACTACCTTTACCCATTTTGCTTACCCTGCAACCCCTGTCCCTCTACCAAACTTTTCTCTGTAGCTATGGGCTCATTCTTTTTTCTTCCTTCGATTCTGCTTGTGAGATCATGCTGTATTTGTCTTTCTCTACCTGACTTGTTTTACTTAGCATAATGCCCTCAAGATCCATCCATGGCTTCCTTTTTTTTCTTATTCAGTAATAATACATATATATTCCATTCCTACAGTGAATGATAATAATACATTGTGTGTTTGTGTGTGTGTGTGTGTGTTTGTGTGTGAGATTCATTCATTGGTGTACACTTAGGTTGTTTCCATATCTTGGCTACTATAAATAACATAAATACTGCTGCAGTGAATATGGGTGTGTATGTATCTTTTTCAATTAGTGTTTTCGTTTTCTTAAGATACATGCGAGAAAGTGGAGCTGCTGAATCATATGATGGTTATAGTTTTAATTAGTTGAGGAACTTCCTTATTGTTTTCCACAGTGATTGTACCAATTGACATTCTCATCAACATCTCACAAGGGTTCCTTTTTCTTCACATCCTTGTCAAAGCTTGTTATCTCTTGTCTTTTCAATAATGACTAGTTTAACAGGTGTGTGGTGTAGCTCATTGTGGTTTTGATTTGCATTTCCCTGGTGATTAGTGATTTGAGCACCTTTTCATGTGCCTATTGGCCTTCTGCGTATCTTTGGAAAAATGCTACTCAAATAATCTGCCCATTGCTTTTTTTTTTTTTTTTTTGCTATCATCTTTTAGGAATTCTTCATGTATTTTGGATAGTAATTGCTCGCCATCTATGTGATTTGTGAACATGTTCTCTTATTCAGTAGGTTGCCTTCTCACCTTGTTGGTTTCTTTTATAGTGCAGAAGCTTTGTTTTATGTAGTCCCACTCACTTATTTTTGCTTTTGTTGCCTTTGCTTTCCGTGCCTTTTTTTAAAAAGTAGAATCCCAAGTATTGTCCATAGGCATCTGATTTTAAGAAAAGGGAGAGGCTGAGGTTGGACAAATATTTTATATGAAAAGAGGAGTGCAAATAGGGTTCTGTCCTCATTAGCAGGACTTTCTAAATGATAGCCTAGTAGTTCATCTTTGTTCTGTCTTTAGCCAGTGACATTTTAAAAGCAGTAGGAAAGCCAATGTTATGGTTCCTGAGATGGTTCATATAGAATTACATGGGTTGAGGTCAGAGCTCGTGGTTCCTCCTTCCTGAATCAGGTCAGGGTGAGTATTACCCAAATGCAGTTTAACTCTTGATCCTTCTCTTCAGAAATCATTTGTTGCTGCACTGTTGCTACTTATCAATGCTATCGTCAAGACATATGTTAATATTTCATTACTTTGTGTTTATTAGAAAAGACTGAGTTTCTTACAAAGATCGGGGTGTGATTATTGGGACTGACTTGCAGCAAAAACACGAAGGAGGCAAAGACTTTTATGCCCTGTCCTTTCAGTTGAGAGCCCCTTTTAGCCTGGGGCTCTGTTGGAGTTTCTGGGTTCCTCTTGGTGGATAAATGCACTTACACTGAGATAAATGGACATAACGAGATATACAGGTTGGCATTCCAGGAAAGTGCTGTAGAGGAAGCAGTACTTCACCAGAGGGTGATATCTTTACCTCTGGAATTTTCAGATGAGAGTGACAGGGTGTTTTGTAGTCATCCCAGGCCGGGTAAGTTCACTGTCAGTTCTATTGATTTGAAAGAGAATTTTGGAGTCCTTGGCATCATTTTCACAGGTCTTAATAATAAGCAGGGGAGACAAGCTAGCAGGGAGACAGCAGCTTGAGCCCCTTTTCCTGGGTAACGCTGCCCTTTTCTCCCCTCCTAAGGCTCAGGTTTGCGAACTTGCACATGTGCACACGCCCATGCTCAGGTGTCCATAATCAGGCACCCGTGCCCCACACCCAGCGCCCTCTAGGTTAACATGGTCAGGTTGGCAGGTGATAGCCACAGAGGCCAATGGCGTAAAAAACCTGATCATCTTCATTTGCCCTACACAGGGGAAGATGTCAAGAGAAATCTTTCTAACCAGGTACTCACTTTTGACTGTTACTGAGACCATGTTTTACGAAAGGCCTAGGGTCTTCATGTGAACCTTTAACAGTGAATCAGAACCCAGCTCACCTATGCTGAATGGACTTATTTCTAGATTACTGACACTTGAAATGCATGCTTGTCTCCTCCCACTGAGGGTTTAGTGCTTTTCCTCTTTAAAGGAAAAACAGGTCATAAATTACTAAGGAATTTTATGGCACTGTCCAAAGCACAGATTGCAAGCCAAGGAAAAAATAAAACTCCAGCTTCTTTATGGAAAGTCAAATGGAAAAGAGAGATTGCTTCCTGAAAAGAGGGGCATGCCGCCTGAGGGCAGAAACTCCTTTTCTGGTGCCCTTGAGGAGTTTAGGAGAATTCTGGGCCTCATCCAGATGAACTGGAGGGCACGGTGAAGCAGGCAGTTCATCTGTTTGCCTAGGAAGTGGATGAGGAAGTGATGATTTTTGGTAGCAAGATTTTGTGTTTGGATTGTGCCTGTTATAGATCCAATATCTTAATTTACTTTTGTCCCACCAACGCTAAGAATTCCTCAAGTCATCCATATTCCTGATTCCAAGTTGAGGCTGGTTAATTGTTAGAGAAAGAAAAGAAGGGATGAAATGGGAGTTCTGAGGCTGGTAAGCCAGGGAGAAAGTGGGCAAATCCTGGAAACTGGATTTCACCATAAATTACAGACAAACAGAATAATCCAGAATATGGTATGTTGCAAAACAAAATAGCAGGATGAGAAAGGACTTTGTAGACAGCAGTCTCCTTTCCAGAAAAAAACGTTTTCCCAGACCAGGATGATCCAGTGTGCCCCTAATCACCTTAATTTGGCCTTCAGCTCCCCTCAGCTCTCCTTTTCCTACATGAATAAGCCTGATGCTGCTTTTTAAAGTCTTTACCTTCATCCTGTCCTTTATACACGAGCAACCAGGGGCATGTGTTTGGGGGAAGTAAATATAGCTGTTTTACTGTCATTTATCACTTCAGAATTGGAGTGAATCTAAATGAATCATAACAGTTGCATTTAATAAATTCTCCTGGGTATTGGCTAATTTTAAACCGGTCTTACGAGTTTTAAGGTCCGTGTGGTTTGGGGAAGTTCAGTGGTGCATTTCCTAGTTTGGTTGCCCCTAATTTCCCTCCCACCTTGCTCCTTTCAGTATGCTCCTCTGCTGGGCTTGGTTATCTCTAATCACCTGAGCAAGGGAGGGCCTGGACCCAAGGTCACACCAAAGCCTTTCAGGTCTCTGTTAGCTGTACCTCTCAGAGTTCCCAGGGGGGTCTTTGGGGAATTGGCTTTCAACTCACAGATGGGTCTGCCTGGGTAAAGGGCTACCATCCAACAGGAAGCTGGCAAGATGGGGGTGGGGAGAGGGCAAATTCTGGTTGTGGAAATGAAAGTATCTCAACATTTCGCTTCTCTTCCTCAAAGTTGCTGCCTGGCTCCAGGCTGACATGAGAAGCTTCAGAGTTGCACACTGATTTTCTGTCTTAGTTCTGCAATCACATTGGCTAATGGATTCCAGTTGTTGATATTTTTCTTTCCTTTCTTTTTTTTTGAGGGGTGGGGTGAGGGAGGGAGCTGCATTATTTACTTCATGAGTGGAGAGCTCTTCTGGGCCATGGAAAGTCCAGAGAACCCCAGGTAGCTTCACCCAAAGAAGTGCAACAAAACCATTTACAACATTTTAATGATTTCTTAAAGGATCCAAAGTCTTTTCCGTGTTTAACACATGCGGTTCAGTATGATGACATCAGCATGATCATATTTTTCCTTTAAGAGGAAGACTAAGGTCAAAACTAGAGTGTGGATAGAGAGAATGAAGGTTTTGCTAGAAATCAATTTCGACCCACCCACCAAAGGAAAGTCAAGAAGTAAGGCCTGTGGGTGCAAATGCCATGGGCATTTGCATTCTCCAGTGGCACACGCACTATTCCCTGTGATGAAAGGTTGTTACAATGAAGAGGGCAGTGAAGAACTCAGCCCGGGCCCTAAGGTACGAGTGAAGGAAAAACATGCCTCTTTCTGTGGTCAGTCACCGCTTGTTGGCGAAGGAGGGATATATTCTAGTGTCTCCATTCTTTTTCCTTCCTAAGTTTCAGATCATTCATTCAGCGAATTGTTAGGGAGGCGCTGCCATGTGTCGGGCATCAAGCTGGTCCCTGGGGATCTTAACACAGAGCCTGACAGTTGTAGATTCTGGCATCAAAGGACTTATGCTGAAGTTGAGGAATGGATAGGCAAACACGATTATGGTATAGTATGCAAAGCACTGTGGTATATGTCACAGGTATATGTCAGGGGGCCCTGACCTAGCCATGTTGGGTTGGGGGAGGCTTCTAGGTAACATTTAAGTAGAAATCAGAAGGAGTCACTGACATAGTATTTAGTGCGATTGCTTTGGGAAGTAGGCAGGCGAGAATTCTACCACTGAACCACCTATGTGCCCATTGCTTTGGGAAGTAGGGTGTGGGATGGGAGTTGGAGGCATGGTGCTGTGTCAGGTGTTATTTTTTTTACTAGCTGGTCCCTCCCTTCCTTTCTCCCTCCCTCCCTTCTTCCTTCTTTCCTTCCTTTCTTCTCACTCTCCCTCCCTCCCTCCTCTCCACCATCATCCCCTTTCTTTCATAAGATTTAATCCTGAAATCTTGAGGGGGCCACTTTAACAGTTTGTGATCTGGGCTTCTACTCTGAAGATTAAGCCAGTGAAAGATTTTTAAGTAGGGGAATAACTTGATGAGATGTGAATTTTATCACCTTGGAGAATGGACTAGAGATAGATAAAAAATCAGGGAACTGTTGTAGTTAGTTCACAGCTTCGAGGTGCTGGTGCCTCAGGTGGGAAGTTGGAGGCTGGCTGAGGAAGACGGCAGAGCCAGCTGGCAGTGGGCTGAGCGTGGAGGGTGAGGAGGGGAATCGAGGTGGGCCTCAGGTCTCCGCTTGAGCTCTGGGTGGCTCTGAGTGCTGTTCACTCTCACGGACAACTCAGAGGAACGGGTGTATTTGTTGGTGTTCAGGTCTTCAATGGCCGCTTTGGAGGTATGCTGTGGAATTTGGGGGGATTTTGTTTTAGAATAGACAGAACACTTTAGGGTGGGGAGTCATGAGGACCATTACAAGGTGAATTACGTGATGAAGGGTCCGAAGAGATATTCGGAACTAGTACAAGCACATCCATCATTTTTCTGGCTCCTTTCTCTGCCCTAGGAAGTAAATGTCACCTTATTCTCCCTGAGGCTGAGAAATCTTTTAGGGCCTAATCAACCAAGTGGGGGGTTACCCATCCGATTCAGGGTAAAAGCTTTGTTTCTTTATTGGAACCAGGGACTTTCTACCTACCTGACATTTCTGCCTTCCCCACCAATTTCTTTTTGGTTTTCTTAGGTTGTACGTGTATACAAACACCTCATATTGAAATCTTGAGTTTTCTTTTCTTTCTTAATCTTTCACATTTTATTTACATTCAAATGTATTCAGAAAACCAATATAGTTCTTTTGAATTCCATAATGCAAAATAGTCTTAAAAATGTCTTTCTTTTAAATAAAAACAATAAAAGAAACCAAAAGTTAAGATTTTTATATTTTATCTTGGCCTTTGTTACTAATGTGATATATAATTTTGTTTACATTAGTGAGGGATGAGGTTTTAAAACTTTCTTCAGTGTTGTCATACTCTGCAGATGTTTTGCCAGAGCTATTGCCAAATAAAAAAAATCATGTGCTGGTGAAGATAACCACTCCTTTCCAAACTTATCTCTAATTTTAAGGGCACAGAATGAATTTGGGAGTTTTAAATGGTTTAAATGAGTAAGGACTTTTATAGATGAGAAGTGTTTTTCTTAATATAAAGAAAAATTTGGAGGGAACTCTTCTTTTACCATAACTAAACTATTTATTGTCCAGAAATTTATCCTTGAATATCTGTAATTTTTTTCCCTTTCTCTGAGCTTAAACTCAGCCTCAGTGGATTTTGAGAATTTGAAATTTCAGAACAATGTATTTTTGAAATTTCAGAATCATGGGAAGAATTCTACATTTGTGTGTATTTGTGAAACTTAATGCAAGTAGAATGAAGAGATACATATTCCAATTGTTTCTGTGCTATTCTTATTCCATTATCTCATTATCAACAGGGTTCATCCTTCATGAGGTCTAGACAAGTGGAAAGTTTCTCATTTTGAAGTTTAGTTGTTTTTTAATTGGTCACGCAAAAGAAAGACTTACATTGATTTTGAAAGACAAAACATGTCATTGTTTTTTTCACTAATGCCCGACTTCTACATGGCTGACTGGATATTGTTCAAATTTTCCAAAAGAAAAAAAAAAAAAGAGAGAGAGAGAGAGAGAGAGAGAGAGAAACACCCTTATTTTGGATCTGAAGCCAGTCATGGAAAATTTCATCCCGAAAGGATAATTTTTCATAAATATGTGAGCTGGGAATGGCAATGTGGCTACAATAGAATCTGGGGTAAACACTGAATTAGAGGCACACGGTAGTTCTTTTCCAAAGGAGAAGCACAATCCTGGAAGTCTAATTCTGCATTTCTGTCGGATTGAGACTTTTTTCCTCTGAGACCCAGGATAGGCAAAGGCTCCTACTTGGTGTTTATTCCACATCGGTTCTTACATTCTTACGGCATGTCTACTATGTGAAAGGTGGTGTTACTGGGGAAAATTCTGCCTGATAGTTTGCAATCCAACTGGGAAAATAAAGTGCACATGTATTAAAATCTCAGTCTGTTTGTAATAAGTGCCAAGTATGTGATGTGGACAGGAAGTGCTGTTGCTCTGTGGAGGTCAAGCTCAGGGGTGTGCTCGCTGCACGGTCGGGGAGGTCCTCTTGGGAGAAGAGGGACTTGAGGGTTAGGTTGAAAAATGGGGTAGGTTGGGGCACGAAGAAGGGGTGTGGGGAACTGGTGACGGCCAAGAGCTGGCCCTGCTGTGAGTTTGTTGATTGACCTTTGTAGGAATTCTCACCTTCCTTCATCTGGGCTCCTGCCAGCTAGGACAGACAGAGCTGGCTCAGCTCAGCCCTTCCGGGTCTTGACCAGAAGACTATGCAACATGAAAGTAAAGCTCCCCTATGATAAAGGGAAGGCATCTATTTCCTGACTTTGCCTGTCTCCCACACTTCTATTCCATGCTATTAAGTTGGGGAAGAGATTTGGTACCTTTTGGTATTCATGAAGTGTTTTGGAAAAGATTGTACTACTATTGAGAGAGGCGAAGAGAAAGAATCGTAGACACACAGGTATGTGTTGGGGTGAAGGGTAAGGGCCTGGGTTTGAGGTTAGCATTTCCATACTGGCTATTTTAGAAATAATGGAAGTCCCCTGACAAATCATGAGGGGTTGGTTTGGTATTGACTAGAAGCCTCTAGAGGTGGCCAATGTTGCTGATTCTGAATGGTGAGTGTTCGCAATCTTAAGAGGCCCAACAGTGAGATTTGTTCTTTCCAAGTTAGAAGATTCTGGTGTTCAGGCTGTTAGAATGGAATAAACACACTTGGGCTCTGTATGCCCTTCCTCCTCTGGGAGGGAGAATGGAAAAAAGGGTCATGCTCCTGATATCCCAAATATGAGCTAATATGTGGTAGGGATACTTGCCTCCACCCTTTAGGCTCAGACCTGTTCTTTTGACGGATAGTTTTATTGTGCCTGGGGCTAAATATTAAAATTGGGCTGTTTATATGTTTGGGACTTGGAGAGTCAAACTGGGAAAGTAAGATAAAGACAGGTTGATAAAGCCCAGTCTGCTTTTGCCTTAGACTAGCACTCACATACCCTCAGTTATATGCATGAAGACACACCCAAGGCTTCTTGCTGTTGAATGATTTTCAGGAAAGTTACCTTTTAACAAATGTATGTATTATACAGACTTTCCAACAACTTTATTTATTTCAACTTAGGGAAACGAAAAAGATATGATTGACTTGAGGTACTTACAACCAACACTAGACTAAAGCATATAAAGCAATTAGAGTGTTACCTTAGTGTTGTCAAGCTCTTATATAGTATATATTCTTCATTCAGCTGACATTTATTGGCTATCTCCTGTGTTCCAAGCACTGTACTAGAAAGTAGAAGTTTAAAAGCACAGGTAACTTGGGTATTGCAATCTCTAGATGTCATTTCCAGCCAGGTGCTTTCTCCTCTGTGGCCACTCTTCCTTTGCTCCTGGCAGGAAATAATTGTGATTGTCCATGAACTTATCCCAAACTTTAACCAGGTGGTTTTAAATTGACTTTTGGAAATTGGACATATTATATCTCTCTAGAAACCAAGTGGGGTTATTTTCAGATCACCCAGGTAGGAATTTATATGGTACCTAATTAGATGTTTTGGTTTTAGAGTATACACCTATGGTTCATGTCCTGTTTGAGTCCTTGAGCAATTTCATCTGTGTTATATTCCAAATGTATCTGAATTTGTTGGCTACCCTCTTTTTGGTCTGTGAGTGAGACCAGGGAGACCAGAATCCATGGTCATTTCTTTGTTACACCTCTGCATACCCATACGAGTGAGCAGGAATGGGCAGTGCCTGTGGGGACTTGGAACACAGCGCCCCAGGAGAGGAATGCAACACCCTGTATTTAAAACAGCACAATGGCTTGGTTCCCCCTGAGCGAATACAGTGAACAGTCACTCCTGGAACATGTTTTGTCTGAATCACTCACCTGCACTTATTACATCTGGTCTGGGTGATTAGTGACCCTTGTGTGCTTTTTTTCCCTCTTCCCCACCTACCTTGTTCCAGCGGTGCGGAGACAGTTTTCCTCCCCATTCAAACCTGATTTCTGTTTTCATAAAACAAAAGTATTTGATTTATTAAACTAAAAGTATTGTTTATTCAAACAACTACACATAGATAAATTGACCTTACTTTACTGAGGCATCACTGCCATAGAGTAAATGACATGTATTTAGAGAGTAAGATTTGTATGTTTGGACTTGATGTGATTTATGATATTTTTTTCAAAAAAACCATTAGTGAGCACCAATTTTGTAGAAATTGCCTGCCTGAGAGTTGTGAGGTCAGAATTTTAGAAAGGACACTTGTGTGTGGCGGGGGGCGGGTAATTCCGCTCCCAGATGACTCTTCAATTGTCCTTTTCTGCCTGGGTGAGTTGAGCTGCTCCTGGGTACACAGTAGGCATCTGATAAGTGCTGGTCATGGAAGGTCTTGTGTGTGTAGCTGTAAAATATTTTTCTCTCAGTCTTTTTCTCTGTGCCCTTTAAGAAAAGAATATTTTACGTCTTCTATTTATTTTTCAAGGGAGAATAGTTTTTAAAATTTTATTTTTCCCAGCTTTACTGTGGTAGGATCAACAAATATTTGTCGAGTTAAAATGTGCAACATGAAGATTTGATACAGATGGATTAATTAGCACAATTAGGTTAATGCATACCTCTGTCACCTCCAGTAGTTACCTTTTTTTCTTTTTTAAAAGATTTATTTATTTATTGCTGCATGGAAGAACTGGGGTGTAGGCCAGAGGTGTGGGGGGTGAGAGGATTCATCAGAGACAGAGTGGAGAGCGGAACAGGCAGATTGACTGAAATACACTGCTGAGGAGAGCAGTGGGCGAGACAGGAGAGGGCTGATGTGCCATATGTGGGTTTGCTCCCTGGCCGAGGATTGAACTCAGGTCCTGGTGGTGATAGCTTTGAGACTTAAATCCTAGGCTAACAGGGAAGCCTCTTCTTCTTCTTCGTCTTCCTTCTTCCTTCTTCTTTTTTATTGTAGATAGTTCATAATGCCTTCTGCAACTAGAGGCATTTTGTCATTTGACAAATTCAGCAATGATTTTACTTCCTGAATGAAGGGGTATTGGCTGGCCGGGGCTTGGGTGGGTTTTACTCAGGATAAGTTAAGTTGATATTCCTGTGGCTGCAGAATCTCATTCTTTTTGGATCCTCTGATTTTCATTAGGGCTGAGCAAGGTGATTCAGTGCTAGGGCAGGCCAGCTGAGTTTTAATTGATTCTAATTAGCACCCGCACAGACTGCAACAATTTTTTTTCCCCAAGCAGTCAGCCAAGTAGCATTAGGAAAGGTGAGAAATCTTTCTTTGGAATCATCAAAGAGGCAAAACTATTTTCAGGCTCCGTCTCTGCAAGTCCTGCCTTTCTCAGAAATGGGGAGGAAGTGAGATAAGGAAAAGAAATTCGTGAGGAGCAAAGTGCTAGGAAGCACCCATTCTAGACCCAACTGTGGGCTCAGGCTAGCAGGAAGGTGCTGAAGGTTTTTTCTCTCAAGTGTCTTCAACTCTAGTTACAAAGAATGAGATGGCATATAATCAAATCTTAATGCTTCATGGGATCCAGGGAAATGTTTTTTGGGAGCAGTATTTAAGGCCATTTCAAAAGGCATCTTCTTACCTTGACAAGGCCTCAGAACTGGAACTGCATGCCAAAAAAATAAAGTCTAAAAGTAAACAGTCCACAGGCCGTCTTGAGTGTGTCCTCCCCCTCAGTTGCGCTCAGCTGAGATCCAATGTCTGCCTCAGTTGTGGATGCTCCTGTTTTCCCATCATTTGGCTGGACATATGTTTTCCATTGATGGGCAGCTCTATTTGCAGCCAGTTCTCAATGCTTTGTGTCAGGGGGACAGAAATAATGTGGGAAGAGCTGCCCACAAGTCAACTTAAGGCTGTATTAGTCAGAAGTTTCAATCTTCCTTGCCACTGAACACCATAAACTACTTAAAGTACAGCTGGCATGCTGTTGGGGCCTGGAGTGGGAGGGAGGGAGAAGTTATGCTGGAGCTTGACAAAGCTGTGAAGGTAAGTGGGGATCTCTTCATTCTCCTCTCTATTTAGGAGGTGATAGTTTTGGTTTCTTCATCTCACTGGAACCTGCTCTTTGAGGAACGTGAGCTGCTTAGACCCTGGTGTGGAAAAGAGTCAGTGGGTTGCTTTCCTCAGGAAATCTCCCATTTTATCTGGGCCTCCTTGGTGAATTGAAAGACCTTGACTCTGGGTGAAGGATCATAAGGAGTAAGGGACTAGATGGCCAGGTTCTGGGGTTGCTCCAGGGAGGATCAGGCCTGTCTCATCTGCCCTCACAGGGCATCATGGGCAAACTTCAGGCTGGGTTTCCAAAGACCTGAGCTAGACCCGTCTGTTCTGCCTTGCGATACACTTGGAGAGTAATGGAACAATACTTACCTTTACCACTCAAGAGCCACCTCACCATTTTAATAACCTGTTTCTGTTGTTGCGTGAAAGAAAAGTTGATTGGACCTTCAAAACTGATTTCACAACCCCCTAGTGGAGGTGACCTGCAGGGCCAGGCCCAGCTGCTGTTCTAGGCTCTTGTGCCAGGATGTCCAGGCAGGGACCAGTGGGGCAGAATCTCCACTGTCACTTCCCTTACCAAGTGGCACGCAGACTTGGGGCTGTCTGCCAGAGGAGGGGTGCTTTTCCTAGCATGCACCCGCAGTGATCCGTCTGTGTTCCCGAGGCACATATGCAGAGGGCTTGTGTGCTGCCATCCAGTGCCGTGTGCAATTTACAAATAGGATCTGTGGCTGGCAGCATTCTGTCCAGTGGTACAGTGTGGACAAGGGGAAGGCAGCAAGTCCCAGGCGAGGAGAAGCCAGAGCCAAAGAGATGGGGAACCGCTGGGCCTCTGGCCTTGGTTAGAGTATCTGCTTTCCACTGCTTTGTGGTTAAAAGATTGGGGAGGTGCTGAACTGAGACAAGGGGAAAAGGGCCCGTGTCATCTAATCACTGACCGCTGCCCCTTGCATAAACCAAGGTTTAACTGAAAGGAGGAGCTGAGATTCTGTTGTGTGGAAAAATGAGAAAGGAACAATAAGAAACAATAAATGTAATATGAAAGTATAAATAAATTCAACAAATACTAGGTGGCAACTTTCTTTGTACCTGAGACAGAATAGAGTAATGCATTGTTTAGTTTCTTGTGGTCACTGTGGATTGCAAGAATTTCTTTTTTAAAAAGAAGAGATTTGCCCCTCTGCACGAATGCCCTGCTTTGAATTCTGAGGGTTCTTCACTTCCAGCTCATCACTAAGCATCCATTTCCTGAAAGTGGAAGAGATTCCACTACTGTTATTCAAATAATGACCATTGTGTCTGGATGGGTGTTAGGGACTTAATTAAAGTTAACAAAACAGTTGCCAGGTTTCCTCAGGTAAGAAAATGTTTTCTTTTGCCCTCATGCCCTGATAACATCTTGTAGAGCACTGAAGAAACTCTGGCATTTCTTCCCGATCACCAATCACCGCAGAGTTCCTTATTCAGCAAATATTTATTGAAGGTCCAGCTGTGTTCCCCAATTCCAAGTAGGCACCAGGCAGGAAGTAGCTCCTGCCCTCAGGGAGCGGAGTTGAGGGGAAGGTAAGGCTTAGTATTTGAAGACAGGGCCCATTGGTGATTAGTAACATCCTCATTTACTATGTACCAGTTAAAATCAAGTATGTTGCATTTAACAGAAAATCTAAACAGTGGCTTACAGACACAAGGTTGTTGGTTTTATTCTCTCAAGAGTAAGAAGTTTTGTTCAGAGTGGATAAGATGTTCCACTAAGCTGTCAGGGGCCCAGGCTGTGTCCAGTGTTCTGTTCTGTCACCCGTGTGTGGCTCTTGTTCACACGGCCTGACATAGCTGCTGGAGCTCCTGCTATCACATGCTCTTCTCTGCAGAGAGGGCATAGAAGGGCATACTTTCTTCCTTTCACGAAAGATTGGGAGATAGTCTTTATTGTAAACAGTCATGTGAACAATTAAAATTCAGGAAGTATATTATTAAGGAAAAAGGGAAGAATGCATCTTGCGGCAGGCATCTAGCAGTCTCTCAGCAAGTATGAGGTGCAGTGGTATGGAACAGCTTTGGAAAGGGGATGTGTTGTCACTCATCTTTCATGGACTGGGTAGAATTTGGATGAGGCCAGCTGACACCTGTGCACTATAGATCAGACCCATCTGCTGTGGCAGGTAGGCTAAGGTTAGAGCTGCGAGGCCCCTGCTCTTGCCAACTTCACCGTTCCCTACCAATAGAGCCCCAACAACCCATTATTTCCAGAGACAGTTCTATATAACCTAGTGGATTTTGATTATTAATGTTATTTAAACATTTAAGTAAAAATTGATTTTTCAGCGATAACATAGAGAGTCACATACAGAAGTTCTTAGAATGGAGCCTAAGTCCCTTGTTTTTGCATTTGTTATCCACAAGACGTACACCTGGCCCTATAAAGTACAGGCAACCAGAGGGACTTGGCAGTGACAGAGCATTTGGAGGAGCCTAGAGAAAAACATGTCCTGCTTGTGTTTCACCTACATCCCATAGTAGAAATCAGCAATTTGATATTTTCCCTTTTTCTCTTCCTCTAAGTGTTTGCAGAATGTACGGCTGGCAGGATGGTATGGGTTGTTAGGGACAAGCTGCCAACAAAACAAGACTGTCTGCTGCCACTATCTTGATTAAACATTGTTCTGCAGGTACTTGCTGATGCGCTTGGACAGGAAAAAAAAAAAAAGCACATGAGGAAAGGCAGAGGTGAAATTGCATTTTATGTATATGATATGCTTATATACTAAATGTATGATACTTGTAAATAATAAGAATCCATTAAGGTAGGTTGCATCACATTAACATACCAAAGTAGCTTTAAAGAAAAACAACCAGGTGGAAATTAGAGTGGAAACAAAGACTCTATTCATAGTAAAGATAGGTGAGAATAGTGATGAATTAACTCTGCTGGGGTTTATATGTTTTAAAAATTATGTATATTTAAGTATATGGAATATAAGTATTTAAGTATATGACACTTGACTAGACAGTGTGAACAGCAGTATAAGATAGAATCGAGAATTACACACACACACACACACACACACACAATTAGTCTTTAAATAAAGATGGCATTTTGTGTCAGTGAAAGTGAAAGATTATTCAATAAATAGTTTAGGACAGCTGGCTAGTCATCTGAAAAACAAAAATTGGATCTATACCTCACTTCTTATGCCAACATACTTGCCAGATGGATCAAAAATTTAAATATTAAAAGTAGTAGAAGAAAATAGAGATCTTTAAAAAAATCTTGTGATAGCATTCTCTTCCTAGGTATAACATAAACTGTGGAAATCACAAGTATAAAGATTGACGCCCTAAATTTCAAAAAACTAAAAAAACAAAACCAGAAATAAACCCCAAACAGAAACAGGCCTTATGGAGCATAGGTCCCTGACAGCCTCGTGGACCATCATAAACAAAGTCTTAACACAGTGAACTGAGGGCCTCCCTGGTGGCTCAACGGGTTAAGCACAGCTCTGTGGAGCTGTCAGAGGCTGCTGTGCAAGTTCTGCCTGGCAGGGGAGATTCCCACATGGCGCAGTAGACCTCTCCTGCCTTGCCTGCTGCTCCCCTCAGCAGTGTGTTTCCATCGATCTGCCTGTTCTGTTCCCCACTCTGTCTCTGGTGAATCCTCTCACTGCCCTGCACCTCTGGCCTGCAACACAGCTTGTATGCAAAAACAAATAGATCTTTAAACAAACAAACAAACAAAAAAACCAGTGAACTGAGGATCACATACAAAACCCAGAGGACTCATACAGTATCCTTAATTTATAAACAGCTTTAATAAGAAAAGTCCAACTCCATCACAGAAAAATGGAGAAAGACAAGAACAGATCATTGACAGAAAAAAAGAAATACAAATGACTCAAATATATGAGAAGATGTTCAGCCTACAATAAGCTATTTTAAAACAAACTATCAGATGGTAAATATAAAACCATTTATCATTGAGAATCAAGGGAACCAGACATTCCTGCATAATGGGAGCATAAATTGGTATGACTTCCACAGTGGGTGTTTTGATAATCTTTATCAAAATGAAAAATGCATATACCCATTAACTGAGTAATTCCACTTCCAGAAATGTTATCCTTCAGAAATATTTATGTATAAAGAAATGTATGAGAGTATTCATTGAAATATCTCAATGTCTTCATTACTGTATGTTTCATTTTGCTTATCTGTGAGGTGGGAATAATGATTCTGGTTTCCTGACACTTGAGATGGCTGATATGAGTATATTAGAAACAAGTTAAGCTACCTGAAAGAAAGGTATTCTCTAAATTTAGGACACAATTCTGGTGTTTCAGAAAAAAGGAAGAGTTCTAATTATAAGGTAATTGCCCTGTGTTTTGAAATGCCAGGGCAAAGGCAGTGTAGTGTGCTAGGCGTCCGCCTGTTTCTCTGCTCTGGCCTCGAGTACTCTGCTTGGAAGCACTTGGCAAGACTTGGAGGCTAATATGATAGGCATGGCAGGCGGTGTTTTTGGTACTGGGCCCTGAGTCATGGAGAGACCTGTCGATGCACTCCTTACCACTTGGGGGTTTTCAGCCAGACTGTTAGTGTCTCAAGGGGAAGCACCCCTAAGGCCATCTTCTTGGGCCTCTGCAAATGGGAGCCCTCAGGATTGACTTTATATTCACACCTACATTAATTTGACTCAGATAATGATGCAACCTGTTACCCAGCCCGTCAGCATAATTATAGGTAATGAAATTGCTAAGGGAGGTCCCTAAGCAGTTGGAGGCCAGAAGGAAATATTTTCAAGTAATTAATCGGTGGGCAGGTAAAAAGGGTTTTTAATATTTAAAAAATTTGGAAAGTCCTAGAATAAGATGTCATAGCTAATATCCGTCTAGAAAATGATATATCCTAGAAGGTAAACTGAGATTCATGAACGTTCAAACTTTGGTTTTAAGCTTTTTAAAAATATATCACTTAAAAATACTGTGTTAGGTTTCCACCCCCACCAACCCCCCAAAATAAGTCCTGATAAAATAGCAGGAGTTATAAATAGCAGAGGCTAAATTTACCAAAAGGAAGAAAATTTAGCTTGGATGAATACATTATACATAAAAAATAAAACATCGATTTGGGTTTTGTTAATGGCAAATGCCTAAACCACCAAATGATTGTCTTGATTTTATAGGTTTTTGAAAGAGACCAAGCGTTTAGAATGGCCCTGCCTTATGTAACACTAAAGCCAATTCATTGGTTAAGGAGAGAAAAATAAGTCATGGGAACAGATTTCAAATAAAACTTTTTCTCTGGGTTGGAAGAATGCAATTTCTAATTGCTCATTATGATAATTTTATAGTTTGCACTGATTGCAAATGCACCTTGGGCCTTGGGTCAAGTGCACTGGTTGAAGAGACTGTCCAATCTGTAGGATTCTGAGATGCCTATGAGGTGCCATTCTTTGGTTGCACAACTCAAGAGAATCATGGTGACCATTTGGGGCCTTGCATTTCAAAGCACATAGCATGAGTGTGGCCTGAGCGGAACATAAGCAAAATGTGCAAAGTGTGGCAGGCACTGACGAGCCCCCCCCCCCCCACCCCGTGTGCTCTGTGTCTGCAAACCTAAAAGAAAAGCAGACTATAGAAACGTAACACATTAGGGCTCATTTCTTTGGTTTTCATGAACAGGCTGATTTAAGCACAACTCTCTCAACCAATTGGTAATAGAATTTGATGTACAAAAATATATAGATCACAGATTCCTTGTTTTGAAGCAGGTAACATAAATGAAACCTAAAAATGAACTGTAAATGAAATAAAAAGGTTATACCTCATGTAATGGGGTAACAGACATCAGGTAATTTTGGACCCCCCATATCATGACCATGAATACAGAAATGTGTAGAAAAGCAGAAAGAACTGAAGGGCCAGGTGTCCAACCTCAGCTCCCTGCCGGCCATTTGTGGGGCCCCGGATTCCTCACTCGTGAAACCAAGGTATTAGGTAGTCAAGGTTTCTCTCCTGGTTAATATCTGAAAACTGTAATCTGCTTTATTTGTTTTTATGTATTTATATATTTTTTACGATTAAAAGAGATGTGTAAGTAAATTAACAATTCAAAGAGTAAAAAGGCAGATGGTGAAAAGTTGACCTTCCTGGTATCCCAGACTCCCAGCTCCTTCTCCAGAAGCCACTGCCACCCTAATGTCCTTCTGGAAATATGCTATAGATATACGTATATGTTTTGAAAACAAGCAGGACTATTGCCACACACACTGTCCTTGCTTTTTTTTTTTTTTTTTAGCTTAACCGTTCTGGAAATTGTAATTATAGACTCGTATTGATCTACTTTCTCCTTCTGGAAGACTCAACAGTATAGTAATCCATAGCTCAATAATTAGTTTAACTAGTGTCTTGGTGATAAATCATCAGTTCATTTTTATAGATCTTCTCTTCAGTTCCTATAGTTCTAGAGTTCTATGACTTTAACATCTTGGTTAAAAAAATGTCCGAGTGAGAAAAAAAATTGTCAACGTCACATGTGCCTCTTCTCTTGGGAGATAAAGGCCTACCCGTTGGTTGTCAGTCCTCCATCACAGTCATGTATGGACCAATGGGACGGCTGAAACACTAGTTCTGACGTCAGCAGAGACAGGGGGTGGAGGAAGCACCTTTATTCCCAGTAGGCATGGTCCTCTCGCTGTCGATTCTACCTGTGTGAGAATTGCTGTTCCTGTTGATGACCAGTTACTGGTAAAATCCTAAATCAGATCGGAGACAAAAACTTCAGTGACTTTTAAAATGTTAGATGTGTACCATTTTAAAAAGTTAAAGAAAATTGGGGGTTGCAGATGAACCCCTCAAAGAGAGAGTTGAAAGCAGGACCACAGAACATGGGGCCCAGAAGTAAGGAAGTGAATAGAATTCGACCATGTGGGTCTGATGATCATGTGACAAGACCAATGCGCTTTGTGGGGAGGGAGTTTGGACACCCTGGTGCTTCCAGGATTGGGGAACACCTTGGAGCAGTCGCGAAGGCCATGCAGATGAGGCACCAGCAAAGTGGGGGACACTGCAAATTTATTTTGGGCTGAATTCTGTTTCCTATGTACCAAAAGCCTTCAAGATAGTCATCGTTTGGAAAGATTGAACTTTGTGGCACCTCCTTCTTTATGACTTAATGTTAGTAGTTTTTTCTTTTAAGATTTATTTATTTATGCACACAAGAGCTGAGGTGTAGGCCAAAGGTGTGGGGTGTGAGAAGATTCACCAGAGACAGAGTGGGGAGCAGAACAGGTGGTTCTACTGAAGTACACTGCTGAGGGGAGCAGTGGGCAAGACAGGAGAGGTCTGCCGCACCATGTGGGAAGCTCCCTGGCTGGGGATCGAACTCGTGCTGCAGTGGCTGTGGATAGCTTCATAGGCTGAGGCTTAACCCCTTGTACCACCAGGGAGGCCCCTTAATGATAGTTTTATTTAAAATGACCTACATAGGGGGCAGCAAACTTTCAGGAATGAGGGTTGAAGGCTGTAACCCGGCCCTACTGGGGGCTTCTGGAAACCAGTGAGCTGTGGTCATCGGGCCGGGTAGGCAGCTCTCCTTTCCGATGAATGCAGGCAAGAATGGACCATCTGCACTTTTTGTGGCAGGAATAGTAGATTTCCCAGCCCCCAGATTTGATTTCCTTACAGGAACAGGACTAGGTGCACCTGTTGCTGCCCTGCTGTGTCTCCAGAGAGATGGTGGATTTTCACTGTGACTCATGCATATTATTCATGGTCACCGTGTCGGTGGAGAGACTGAATGACACCAGCTCAGAGTGTTCCCCTTCTTTCCATCAAAGGTTTTTCTGGAAGGCCCCAACGTGTTAGTTTTCAGTGTTTGTTTAAGAAGGAGAAAAGAGAAAAACTCACTCTCTGGCTATTTCAGTCTGCTCTCCACCCTGTTCATTTCTCAAAGGCGTTTTGTTCGAGTGTCCACTTGGTTGGATTGAAAGCATTTTAGTGTCAGCATTGACATCTTGGTAATTATGCTCTGCTACACTTTGTGTGTGGAGAGAGACACTGTCTTTATCTGTGTCCTCTCCCCACTCCCCTTTTAGTGAATCTAATTTCTCCTGCTGGCTTGTATTTGAGGTCATTATCTTAGAGGAACCAGGCCCTGTGCTAATGAGTACAAGGTCACAGCTCTGCATGGAAGAAAGCCTTGCTTTCCTGTGCAAAGCACCTGCAGCCTCAGCCAGCTGCTTTGCCAAGGTTTCCATGAGGGAGTAGGAGGCCAAGTCAAGAGTAGACGTGGGTTAAACTTAGCCCATCTCTGTCTCTTCCTGGACATAAAACACAGACATGACATGCTAGTGATTGTGGGTCAGTTGTTCTGTCTTAAAGAATGATGGTCAAAGTATGCATATGTATTCAAATGTAAGTAAGGGATTGATTTTTAAAATCTGCCCTCATGGCAAAGTTCCTGGGTGTGCATGGTTTGTTCATGTTCATGAATTTACCCAGATATTAATGCATTTCAAGAACTCTGTGGACTCTGAGGTTCCAAAGAAGACACAAAGATGCCTCCCACCCCAACCTGGCTTAGTCTCTTAGGGGTGCTGTAACAAATACCAAAAAGTTGGGGGAAGGGCTTACAACAATAAAATTTGATTCTCTTTCAGTTCTGGAAGCTACAGTTATGATGTGGGCAAGGTTGTGCTTTCTTAGAAACCCGTGGGGCAAGCCTCTTCCAGCTTCTGGTAGCCCCAGGCATTCCTTGGCTTGTGCAGGCAGAACTCCAGCCTCCAGTTCTGTCTTTAGCCTGCTGTCTTCCCTTCTCTGTCTTTTCTTTTTATAAGGACATTAGTCATGAGGTAGAAGGAGTGCCCTCATTATCTCATTTTAACTTGATTACATCTGTAGAGACCCTATTTCCGAGTAAGGTCGCATCCACAAGTGTTAGAGGTTAGGACTTCAACATTTAGGGAAACACAATTTAACCAATAACATTAGGAAGCTGTCCTCAGGAAACTTCCAATGCAGTGGGGGAAACTGATGGAAAAAGATGGTGAAATCAGGCTTAACCACTGAACTGTAAGAGTCCAAGGGAGGAGACACATATTACATTTACACACCCAAACCCACACACCAACCCCCAGCCAATGCCAAACACGTTACTGTGGTGTGATGCAGAATTGATATGTTTCACAGACTTTGTGGAAGAGTTTTCCCTGAAGGATGAGTGAATTTTAGTTATAGAGAAGTGGGCAGTGAAGAGCATTTTAAACTGAGTGTAAGCCAAAAGCATACTGGGTCAGGCCTGGGAAGAAAGATGCTTCACACAGAAATGTGAGGGGAGGATGGAGATTTGGAAACCGAAGGCCAATTGGGAGATTCTGCAGACAGCCAGAAAGGTTCAGGAAGGCCTGAGGAAGTGGTGATGGGATGAGAGGTCAGGTGTATATCATGAGGAGTGGGGTAGCGGCAAGGTTGGGTTGGTGAATAGTGGAATGGATGGGTAGGAGTTGCTGGTGAGAGATGATCTGACCCTCAGGCTTCTAGTGGGGTTGACTGGGAGGATGGTGATATCTTTGGACAGAATGGAATGCTTTGGAGCAAAACAAATTTTAAAAGGAAGATAAGCTTGCTTGTAAATCTGTTGAATTTGAGATTGTCATTTCAAGTATAGGTGCCTGGCACAAAATTATAATTGGCATCCTGAGTAGAGGTTTAGGTTGGAGGAAAAAGTGCCAGTGTGATAGTTGAAACCATGGAGTAGATGAAATGACCTAGAGAGAACAGGACAGAGGCAGAAGAGAAGCAGGGGAAGGCCTACTCTTGGGGTGTGTCCAACAGGTGAACAGTTCAGGAGATAATGCAGGCCAGAAAGACAGGGAGGAGATCGTTGAGAGGAGATAGTATCGCTGAGTTAGCTGAGAACAAGGAAAAAAAAAAAAAGGGACTGTCAGAACTGAAAGTTGATGTTTTGTCTGAGAGACTGATTTCCAGAAAACTCTCTCAGAAGTGATGGGGCAGAATCCAAAGTGTAAGAGGCTAAGGGGGAAGTGGAAGGGAGGCAGTAGGGTAGATTGTTATTCTTGGAAAGTTGGGCAGGGAGAAGAGAGAGGAATGGTAACCTTAGGCGCCCAGGATTGGGGGGATGGGGATTTTAGTCAGCCAGGAGGATAGCAAAGAGAAGATAATTATTTGATCAACTGAGTTCTTAAAAAGATGGCAGGCTCTCGGGTTGACAGCACGGGGAACAAGGGGATCTTGAGAGCAATATAAGGGAGTCATTGTGTGAATGCAGACTGAATCATGTGGAGATTTTTAGTCTATGAAGGCCACTCTTGTGATGGGCTCCACAGACCGCCCTGAAGACTGAAGAATGGACAAATGAAGGTGAAGGCAGAATTTTGTGAATATTGACCTTTGCTGTCCTCTACTGACATGGGGACTCAAGACTCACACCTAGTTCCAGTAGCTTCTCCATAGGTTATCTATTTATGGCTATTTCCAAAATTAAGGAATAGCTCTGAAACCTGGCATTTTTTCCTCCAGCCTTTATCTGAACCAAGAACTAAAGCCAAGTAAAATATCTTACCTAGGAAATCAAACTACTGTGAAAACCTGACCTGGAAATGATAACTATTTCCCCCTCCTTTTTACCTCTGGGGGAACAACTGTGCTTTTTCCTCTCTCTCTTTGTCTTTAGATCTGAATTTCTGGGTCTGAATCTGAATCTAGGAAAGTGGGAAGAATTCAGGGTCAGGAATCCTGATATCTGTGACCTCTCCCCCTTTCCATGCCATACTTATTGGGCACCAAAGGCAATAGAATGATCCAGCCTTATGCTTAGTGCTTACAGATACAAGTGGGATAGGTTCCCTGCCTTCTTGGGACTTACATGGGACTTTGAACCTGTACAGCACTGGTGAGGGAGATAAGAATTCCCTGAGGAATGCATACCTGCTGGTTGTGTGGTTCAGAAAGGCAAGGCAAGCGCAGAGTGGGGTAGAGTGGCTGAGAATACTTTATGGAGGACATGTGTGGGACTTTGAAGAGATGGGAAATTTGGGTGGGTGGGTGAGAAGTACAGTAGCATCTTAGGTCCATGGCCAGCACTCCAGAAACAAGGTGGCATGTTCGTGAGGCAGTGGGAAGACTGATGAGACCAGAGGGGATTATATGTGGGGCTAAACTGTGACCAGGTAGGGTGAACTGGTTTGGGAAGGAGTTTTGATATAAGAATAAATACTGCGGATGGTTTCTTGAGAGTTACTGGGAGCTGTGGGAAGTTACAGAAAAGGGGTCACCCAAGGAAGTCAGTGTTTTGGAAAGAGAATTGTCTTTTATTTCTACTTCGTTTTGGCCGTGATGAGCTAAGCACTGCAGACCGGATGCCATGGGGTGCTCACATATAGAAAAGTAGTTTTTCTTCTCTGTGTCTGGAAATTTCGTCAAGCTTGAGGAGAAACACCTGTTTTTCAGTTTTCCTCCCCTTTTCTTTTCCCCTTAATAGTGGTCTCTCATTCTTTGCCGCTAAAGATCCGGATCACATTCCTCTTGGGATTTTCCCTATTCCCGCAGTGTAAAGAACCCAACCTCAGACTGGGGGTTGTGAGACTGACTGTATTCCCAGTTTTCTCTCCTTGCCTTTGGAGAGATGGTGTATGTGTTAGAGAAATGCTCCACCACTTAACAAAATCACTGCCCATCACAGAGCTTCTTGAAGAAATCCTAAAATAATGCTAATAGAACATGTGCCAGTATCATGGTCTGCATAGCCCTGTGGGGAGGAGAGAGGGGAGCAGAGCAGAGAAACAGGTTTTAATGTCAGGCTGACAAGAGTTTATTATACACATCGGTGGTTAAAATAATTACTTTTTTAAGTTATGCAAAAAGCTTTCTGGGGCCCTGTTCAATATCAGCTGTGGTTCCTCACAGTTGTTTGCAGGGGCTCCGTAAGAGGCACCTTAGTTTCCCAGATGCTAGTAGGAGTTTGGCAGGCTTTGTGAGGTGCACCGGCCATTCATGTCTTGCCCTCCCGGTTTACATGTTGGTTGAAGGCTTTGTGTGTCTTGCTCTCCTGTTGGCCCCTCTGGTTTCTGTGTTTCCCTTCTTGAAGTTGCTGTTGTCTCCCCAGCACATCTCTCACTTCTCAGGAGTGAATCCATGGGCTGTGTGATGGAGAAGATGCCATTTGGCAGCAGCTTTTAATTTTCTCTGAAAAATTTAGGCCTTTCTGAAATAAGTAAGAGGCATGAGCTTCTCAGGGAGCTTCTGAGATGGTGGGCTGATGGAGACCTGAGAATCCGAATCTCAGTTTTCCCACCCTGCTAGAATCTTCTCCCAAGAAACTGAGAATGCTGGTTGTCAGATTGCTCCACCAGGAGAAATTTGGCTGCCAAGTGGCCTCTTGTTCCAGAACCAGGCTTTTCCAGAATCACAGATGTCTTCTTTTCCCCTGGGGTCTGAAAACAGACTTCCTTTTTAGTCTGGGTCCCCTTCCCCTTTGCCTTTAGTGCCTGCAAAAGAGGGTCGTGTTTGGTGGGGGAATGAAGGCAAACACTTTTATGACCGTGCCTCTGTTCCTGCCCAGGTGGTATCAAGGATTATCTGATGAGATCAAGGTGGAGTTTGCGCTAATACTTAGGAATATGCCTCCATATAAAGTGGAGTGTCCTGCTGTAGCTAGCAAGTGATTACTTTCCTGTTTTCAAAGTTAGTGCTCTGCCTGGGAAGGGCCTTTGGCGGGGGGCCTTGCCCTGCCTCCCTGAAGCCCATTCTGCCTGGCTGTGGCCCTGAAAACTCTGATCTGGCTGACACTATTGACTTCTCTGCCTCCTAATGGTGCTCTGATCCCCTATGGTCTTGGCCAAAGTGTGGGTGAAAATCCATTTTCTTCTTCATTTAGCCAGCATAGATAAGGACTTTTACTGTCAAAAGCAAAAGGCTAACAACAAAACAAAACCAGAGTGGAAATGGCAACCAGAACCTCCCTAACAAAAGCCAAGAAGTGGGGAGCAAACAGAGAGCAGACTGGCTGGTACCATGTACCTGACATCTTCAGTCTCTTCACTCTAGCCCTGGTTCTTTCACACCTGAAGTGCTTCCTGCAGGTGTCACATTCACCTGGACACTCTCACCTGCCTCTATTCCCAGGAGCTGGTTGGAACTTGTTTCCTGTTTCAAAGCTCTGGCTTTCCTTTGTGGGTCCCATTTCCTGACAGAAGTTTAGACTGGCTCAGCTGACTACCCAACTTCCTGGTGGGATATATATATATATATATATATATATATATATATATATATATATATTTATAAACCTACACCCAAATAGTCCTGGAAATAAGCAGACTTTGGTTGCAGGATCTTTAATTGTGTGTGCATTTGTTGTCTACATTGAAAGAACTAGAGAACATTAAAAGTCTTGAGAACTTAGCCAGAGTGCATGGAAAGCAGGAAGAATGAGACAGGTTTCCAATGAGCTGTGAGCGTGTGTCATCTCCCTGTAGACTTATTTTCAATTTCCAGCAGCTACAATCAGAGCAGACGTCGGTCTGTGCTGGTTTTCTTTTCTGAAATGCTCTATTGGGTGCCTTGTGCCAACATAATGATTGAACAGCCCACACCCCTTTGATGGGACAGCTTCTGAACAAGTTGTTAAAATAGCCTTTTATAGATTTACATTAAAGCACCCAGATTACAGGTAAGTGAATTTGGTACAGTCTTATTCTACCAGATGCCCAAATTGTATTTAGACTCTTATTTTAGTCAAGTTCATGTAATCTGACTTGATATAAAACATAAACCTCTAGTTAGGGGGTATTAGTGAAGGGAAGGGGCAGTTGGGAGGGAGTAACCCCAGTTGATGCAGGATATGGGTCCCTAGGTTGGGGGTGGAGGGTAAGAGGCTTGATTTTGCCAACTCTGCTAATGATGCAGAGCTCAAGTAAACAGCAAGTTAATGGACTTCCCAGATACATGAAATTCAGCAGCTGCTGCAAACAGCAGTGAGTACAGGAAAAAAAAATTAGAAAGGAAGAGAGAAAGGAAGAGGAAAAGAGGAAGAGAAGGGGAGGGAGGTCAGCAGCGTAAGCAGGGAACAAGGATGAGTTTCAGTTTTTCTTGTTATCTGGGCATGATTGCAAGTACGTCTCCTGGGAACCGGTCTGGAAAAAGAGCCAATCTTAGGAAGCTCTGTGGGTGACCAAGGGCACTGTGAGGACGGGAGTCATCTGGGTTTTAGGGCTTGGTTATGTGTGTAGAGGTGAACACAACAGATGTGTGTGTGCTTACACCCCCTTTGAAAGAATTATCCATGAACTTTAAAAATCACCTTAGTTTTAGGTTATAATTGATGTATTAGCAAAGGAGTGGCAACAAATTACACCTTATCAGCTAATTATAAGACCCTTTGTAAACTGGCCCCCAGTTTTATCATTTTTAGCTTCATCTATTTTGATTTTTACTGATCACCCTAGACCACAGGCAAGTGGCGTGGTTTGCTGTTTCCGTAACATAGTTTTCTTTCCCTCTGCCTGGAAACTTTGCCTCCTGCTTCCCTCTCCTCCCCACCCTTCTCAGGCTACTGCCCTTCTCAGGCAGAGGAGGGGCTTCCTCCCACCTCCAGCTATGTCACCCCCCTGCAGCCCTTTGCACTTATCTCTGCTGGGACATTTACTCCACTGCCTTCTCTTTGATTCCTTGTCTGTGTTTCTCAGAGTTAAGACATTGAGGCTATAGGAGAAAGATGGACCCCCTACCCCATCAACTCCAGCATCTAAATTGTACCATTGACATGATCATAATTTAATAAAGGAGGACTGGGTGAGGGGGTGAGTGAGTGACATCAGCTTCAAAGGGAGTGGCCAGATGGATACCATAGTGTTTCCCTGTGAAGGGGCTGCTGGTGTGGCTGTAGGGCAGCCCCCACGTGCTGACTGTGGTTCTTCTGTCCTTAGCTGTACACTGGCCAAGCTTTTTTAACCTGTGGTGACTATTTAAAGCATATCCCAGGGAAGCCTGCTGTGTTTATTAGGCTCCTGGAAGGTTCCTTTAGTGGGTTGAGTATGTGTGGTGCACAGGGCTGGGGTAGGGTGTTAAATGTATGAGGTCCTCACGAGGTGGTGGCTGGGAGGAGACTGCACTGTCAGCCAGCAAGGAAGGTGTGAAGTGGAAACACCTCTTAGGACCCTGGGAAACTCTAGTGCGATGCCCCCTCTTGTGTCTGGAGGGAGTGAAGATATTCATTTCCCACACTGGTGAGGGGGTGTGTGTGTGGGGGGAAAGCAGTGGGTGGGAGGGGGTAGGGCTGGGTGATGGTTCTCTGGTTCTCAGAGAAGGTGGGCTATAGAGGGGAGGTACAGATGGACCCAGCCTTGGAAGGTGGAAGCTATGGGTCACAAGATTAATGATTGCATGGAACTGAGGGGGCTGCTTGAGGTTGAGACTGAAATGGTTTCCTGAGTTTCCCTCTCAAGTAACAGAGGACTTAGTTCTGAGTCCCTTTTGGGAGCCAGGAGCTCTGGTCAGTGGTGGGGATATAGTTGTGAGCAAACAGAGATGTCTTTGCTCTCATGGGGCTTGCAGTCTGGTGGTGAAGAGAGAGACATCCAAAAAATAATCCCCAAACAGATAGAAAATTGCAGCGGTGATGACGGCAATAAGGAGAGAGCAGTGGTGTACAGAGAACCTATAGCAGGGGGTCTGATCTTGACTGCAAGTTCAGGGGAGGCTTCTGGGGGCAGGGTGTTGAGATGTAAAAGAAGAGAAGGACTAGTTGAGTGAAGAAGGGAGAGAAGAGCTGTGACAATAGAGGGAAAACAGCAGGGAAAGCTTCGTACTGCCATCTTCAATGTAGTAGATTTCCTCACCATACTTGAGTTCATGCTTCTGCTTGACTGAGGCTAATCTAGAAAATGAAACTGGATGTTGCTTGACTGGGACCTTGGAGGACCTTGGAATCATTACTTTCTCATAAGTGGCTGTTATGAGTTTAACTGTGTCCCCCCAACAAAGCTAACCCCTAGCACGTCAGAATATGACCTTACTTGGAAATACGATCTTTGAAAATAAAATTATGAAGATGTCATTAAGGCAGGCTCTTATCCAATTGGGTTGGTGTCCTTAGAGGAAGGGGAAATTTGGAAACAAAGCCAGAGGGGGAGAAATGGCCAAGTGAAGAAGGAGGTGGGGTTGGAATTATGCCACCACACGCCAAGGATTGCCAGGGGCTGCCAGTAGCTGGAAGAGGCAAGGAAGGATCCTTTTGTAAGGTCTTCAGAGGGAGCATAACCCTGTCAACTCCTGATTTCAGACTGCTAGTTTCCAGAACCAGAGAGAATAGATTTCTATTGTTTTAAGCCACCACATTTGTGGTTTATTGTTACTGCAGCCCTAGGAAATTAAGACCATGGGGAAGGAAGAAAATATGTGTTAAAGAGTTAAGATAATGTATTTCCCCCAGAACAAGGTTTAGGATGTAATAGGTGCTCATTGAACAGTTACTGTTGTTTTCTTGTTGGGGGAGAAATCAGGGCCAGATTCCATTTTGTTGTTTGTGGGGGTGGGCACTTTATGTTTGCTTTTGTTTTTGGAACTACTGGAAGTACTCAAAGGTTAACTTGGGTGGCTTTATATGTATATATTAGTTAACACTCTAGAGAATCCTTCACTTTCCTATGCTCAAAAAAAAAAAAGAAAGAAAGAAAGTCCCCAATCAGTTTACCTATGGTGAGGTTGGCGGTCCCTCTTCAGAACAGTTTTTAAATGAGACTATATCTTAGCAAATATCAAATCTATATACTGTAGTCACGGTGCTGTGGTAACTAATTTATGTCATAACTGAAAGTTTTTACCCTTTGATCAACAGCTCCCCATTTCCCCCACCTTCCAGCTCTTGGCAATCATTGTTCTGTGTACCTATGAGTTTCACTATTTAGGTTCCAAACATGAGTGAGATCCTATGGTATTGTCTTTTGTGTCTGGTTTGTTTCACTTTGCATACTGTTTTCCGGGTTCATCCATGTTGTAACTCAAATAGAAGGCTTTTCTTCTTTTTTATGTCTTACTAATATTATATCGTATGTACAGTCATATACCACTAAATGACAGATAACAGTCTGAGAAATGCATCATCAAGGAACTTGATCATTGTGTGAAAATCATAGAATATACTTAACTGTGTTGGAATCACTACGCATCTAGGCTATATCTAGGGATTACTGTTGTCTATGCAGTAAGTCACTGACTGAAATGCTGTTCTGCCTTACATGACTGTATGCCCCACATTTTTAAAATTCATTCATGCATCAGTGGACACTTAGGTTATTTCCATCTCTTGACTATTTAAAGCATTTAGTTCTTTTTTTTTTTTTTAAAAGATTTACTTATTTATGCATATAAGCTGGGGTACAGGTCAGAGGTGTGGGGCAGTGAGAGGGTTCACCAGAGATAGAGTGGGGAGCAGAACAGGCAGATCAATGGAAATACACTGCTGAGGGGAGCAGTGGGCAAGGCAGGAGAGGTCTGCCGCGCCATGTGGGAATCTCCCCAGCCAGGCATTGAACTTGTGTCGCTGCTGCTGACAGCTCCACAGCGCAGCGCTTAACCGCTGCGCCACTAAGGAGGCCCTAAAGCATTTAGTTCTATACCTGGTTCTCAAAAATATTTGTTAAATGAGTATTGAAGGAGATATAGCCAATATTCTACATCAGTGGTATCCAAATTATTATTATTTTGTTAGTACTAGGTATTTCTCTCTCAATTTGTATTTCAAAATTAAGTGCTAGAGGATCTCCAGCACATAAATCTCAAAGGAGCTTCTCTTACAAAAAGCAGGGTGAGAAATACCTCTCTTGGTCCCCACACTGTTCCTTCTTTGTCCCTCAGACCAGATCCTAGAATGAGCCTCTTGAAAACCTAAGAGTAGAAGATTGAAAAATACTGAATTGAAAGCGCTTTGTTTGTTTTAGGAAGTCAGTCCTTAGTCCAAGAAATCTTAAAATTAAACTGTCCTTAGTAAGGGTGGAATGTTTTGGGTCTTGCGTCTGTGTAATTATTTCTTACATTTCTGGTGACTTCGGTTCTGTCTCCCCAACCTGAGTTAGAAACTCTAATGACAATTCCTTTCCTTCTAAACTTTATTCTCTAGTCCATGCATAAACAACTTAATTCTAAACTCCTGGAGGGTAGAGATACCTCAGTGAGTATTTCCAGAACATCTCCCAGTTGAAGGACAAACGCCTCCCGTTCATGGAACTGATTCTTCTTTGGATTTTCTTTTGTTATCCTAAATAGAAAGCTCCACTTGTTCTTGCAAAGATTCTTTCCTAGAACATTTATTTTGTTTTGTTTTTTAAAAGACAATAATTTGGCTTCTGTCACATTCTTTGGAAAACTATCTTCGACTATGCAGTCTGTTCACTCGCAACAAAACATTCATATTCTTTCATCCATATGCTCACAGAAGATAAAGCTAAAATAGCTTGTTTTATATTACAAGTATTAAAATGACAAATATGTCTTCAAATAGCAAGTGATTGGAATAGTGCAGATATAAATTCCACCTGGATTAGGGGACATTGTTTCTGACATTATTCCTCCTGTCCTCTCTTCCTTCCATCCATTCATCCACCCACCCACCCACCCAAAATATCCATTGGGCATTTACCTGGGTAAGGCCTAGAGACATAGGGGTGATCCATACTTGCATGGAAAAGGCTAAGGAAGCCATGGCAGGGGAGCAGTGTACAGTATTTGAGATTATCAGCATTTTACCCACATTTAATTTCTTTCATTGTTGGTGTGATCAAATATAGACAAAAAATAAAATATATGTATGTATGTATGTCTTCAGTGTATATCTGAAGGACTAACATGCTTATCATTTGGGTTGGTTTTCATTCTTTTCCCCATCCCCTGAGTGTTCCGCACCTTCTGTATCTTCCCCCACTTCAGAGACTGAGCGATTGGAGAGGTCCAGGAAAGGAAGTTAAGCCTCTAGTTTTGCTTTTGGTTAGCAAATCCTAAAGTGACATCACTGTGTAAAAGTGACTTGGGAGTCTTTTGAGTTTTCCTGAGCCTGGCACCCTGGCACCTACCTGGTCTTTGCCAGCAGACTCACTTGATTCCTCATGCTAACTCTGCCAGTGGCTTTGGAGTGACTCCTCTCTCTCTCTTGAAAAACAGGCATCACAATGTAGAATCTTTGTGACAACAAAATCCCTGGTACTGTGTCTGACATGCTGATGCTCAGTAAAGGTCAGTCTCTTCCTCCTCCCTCTAATTTGTCAGCTAACATGATAACTGAGTTTTAAGAAACTTGGAGGATGTAGTTCAGTGCTATATTTTAAGATTCTATTATAACTCCTCTACTCAGTCTTTTTTAAAAGACTATAAAATTTGACTAAGGAAAACCAAGGCTCAAGAGGGTGGTCCTGACCTTACTAACTAATGTACTATAGGACCTGCAGTGATCCTTGCCTCCTCTTTGCTTCTGTTTTACCACTGGTTAGATGGGAACCTGGACAGTCCCATCTCTCCCCAGGGCAGCCTTGCAGCATGGGTGAGAGAATGAGGTAAAAGATCTGGTTCTTGAGAAGTCTAAAAACTTACAAATGCCCGCAACTCATTATCATCATCATCCGGATGTATTCCAACTAAATTTCAGCTCCCTGCTTAGTATCATCTTTGGCAACATTTTCTTCTGACACCCCATTTCATTCCAACTTTGTCCCTGGATCTACGGTGCGGGGCTCCATGTGACCCTAGGGGTCTGAACTGTCATTGCGCTCTTAGGATACAGTGCTACATAGGGAGAAGCAGCAGCCTTTGCTTCACCTGCTTCAAACTCTAGTTGCAGAAAGATTTGGCTCAGGCTTTCCAAAGTAAACTCACCTTTGGGTTGAGTCCAGGAGTGGAAAATTTTAGCTGGAAACGATGGCTTGTCAGAGAACAGAGGAGTGACTGCAAACTGGGACATAAGCGCCCAGCAGAGAAGGCTGGGTGGAACCCCAACCATAGTGTCCCCTCTCTTCTTGGTACAGCTTACAGGCTCAATGGAAGGAGAGCGGGAGGCAGGGAGAAGTTAACGAACTGTCTGTTTTTTTCCACTATCAGATAGACCTCAAGGCTTTGGCTTCTGGAGTGATGGGTGGGCTTGCTTTCATTTTGTGGGTTTGATAGCATTTGACTGTGTAATTATTTCTCTCAGCTGAATAGCCCTGAATATCCTTTGACATGATGGTAGTATAGGTAGCTTTACCAGGCATAATTCCTATAATCTATGGAGTGTCAGGAAAGCACTTATTTTCAGATCAAATGCTGCTGACCTGATTAAGTCTCTGTCTTGCCTTGGCGCTGAAGATAATGTCTCTGTCCAGTGTAGTGACTGGGGAGGACTGGGGGCTTTTTGAAGATGGCTCAGAGGCTGGGTGCTGAGTAGGGCTTTTAGAATCATCAAATGCTTTGAGTTAGGTGTGTGCTTTGGAGATCCTTGTCTGGCTTCCTAGCCTCTGTTCACGGTCTCATAGGTCAACCTCTCGGATAAAGACATCTTTGGTCCTCTTTCCATCTTCCATTGTTTGAGGCCACAAAGCCATTTCTACCAGGGGTCTCACCTGAACAGAAACGTGTCCATGTGAAAGCTGGAGGAGCAGGGGAGAAGGAGCAGGGACCTTGGGGCAAAGGGTTCTGTTGATGCTGCGGTAGAAATGCCCCAGGGCTGGCGGGGAGGATCACGCTAAACCACTGCTCTCGCTGTTGCAAAAGAAGGAGGCGACAGAGTGAAATATCACACAGAGTTGCCCTACACTCCCAGTGGGAAACTTTTCCCTTTTCCAACAGAGGAAATACATGCCCAGTAATGGTGATGAGAAATTGAGGCTTTGCTGATGCTCTCTTTTCCTTCATTCTCATCTTTCCTTTCTTTTCTCTGAATCCTCCTCTTTCTGGCTTTGGGCCTCGTCTGTGGTTCTGTCAGGTCAGTGGGACCCAGGATCTGCCAGGCACCTGGGAGAGTCTCTGGAAGCCCGTTCTCAGCCCTTGGGGAGTCAGCTGGGATCCAGAATGGTTTTTGCTCTTGTTTCTGCTGTGAATGCTTTGCTCCTGTCACAACCTCTGCTGACTCATCCCAACGGTGTCTTCTCTACTGTGCATCCCAGGGTAGAATTTTGTGTTGGCTGCAGGCTGGGTTGACCCCACTACACTGGGGGAAATAGATTCCAGCATGAGGAAAATGGGAACCCCTGTCTTCTGTGCATGAGAGGATCTGAGAACACAACAGTTGATTCATAGGTAAGAAATTTGATCATCGATAGCAATTTGATCATCATTTGAATTGTGACTTTTCGTTACCAAAGTGCTCCTGTGAGGGGGGAGTCTGGGGTACAGGGTGGTTAAATGACTTGCTGAAGATTCCAAACTGAATAGATGACAGACATAGACGAGTTTTGCCTTCCACAGGTCAGTGGGAACCTGAGTCAGTTTTCCACTTCTACTTGGGAACCAGCTCATTTTCCCTGAGGACTAGGAGCCCAGACAACTGTAGAATTCTGTGATTTTTTTTTTTTGTTTTTTCACTGCATATTCCTCACAGCCCAGTAGATACTGCCTCTGAGGCTGCGAGAACTGGCTTCTGATGAATGCAGTAGAAGTCCCTCGTGGGTCACAGTCCATTGTTTCACAGGCAAATATTCCTTGGCCAGAGCATAGAAGGACCATGTCTGCATGGGCTTGCCTCAGTGCCCATCTTTAAACATGGAGGCTGCTGCTCAGCTTCTAGTCATCAAGATGGAACCCTCGCCAAGATTGTTCTAGTTATCAAACATCTGACTTTGCTGGAGAGGCAGCGAGGGTGACTAGATCATAACACCTTATATTCCCATATAAAGTGTTATCCTTCCCAGAGCCGTTTAAACATTATTATCTCATTGTAACTTCAGAACAGACTTTATTGTCTCCATTTGGCAGATGGGGAAGAAATGGAGACACAGATCATTTGTTATTTGCCCAAGGTCACCAAGCAAACGAATAGCTATCCTTGCCTCTTGCTCTTTCCCCTTCCTGGGGAGAGACTTCGTCTGTCCCCTGCAGTCATTGGTGTTCCTCCTCCTTTCCCCTGGGCGCCTGCTTTTGAGACATAGCCATGGGGGGAGGGAGAATGTTTCTTCTGTGGTTTCTCGTGTCTGTGGGACACAGTTCGTGATGAATATGAAATAAAATGGAAACAGCTCCTGCTTCCTTCCCACACAGACAAGCTAAGTGTCTGCCTCTGACGTGAGAGCCAGGCATGGAGGGGGCTTTGGCTCTGGCTGTGCCCTTCTCCTTAGCACCCTCCTGTCTCCACCCGCCATGCTTCCACAAAGTGGGATCCCCCTGGGAGAAGCTCCAGGCAGGTGTCCCTGCACACGACTCATGGCTGGCACCCAGCAGTCCCATGCACCCTTCCCCCATCAGCACACATGGGTTGGGGTCTACTCTGTGACAGCCCTGTGCCGGGAGGGCTGGGACCCCTGCGGGACCCGTCGCACATTCTTGCCCTCTGTGTGTTCCTAGTCTAGGTCACTCAGCCCTGGCATTTCTCCCGTCATGTCAGAGCCTGGATAGTGAGGGTCTTGAGGTTCTTTTGGAAGTCTTCCTGGCCAGTGCAGGCCATTGCCTTAAGCTGGGTTTTCTGACTGGGACCATTAAGTGCCACGAGCCAGGGCGTGGGGTGGGGGGTGGGGAGGGGGCAGTTTGGATCGCAGCAGAGGCGACCTGGGGGTCCGTCTAGTCTACTTCTTCAATTTCCTGGTAGCCAGCTAGACCACAGCTCTCCGCTTCCTGTGCACCCAGGTGTGGCCATGTGGCGAAATTCTGGCCAGTGGAAGGTAGATGAAGGATATAGGTGCCTCCTCTGGGCCAGCCCATGAAAACCTCCCTCCTCCGCCATTGACTGGAAGCAGGCTCCGCCTTGGGGGCTATGGGTTGAAGTTAGCTGGTCACAGAGGGGAGGAGCCTGGGAGTCCACATCCCTGCATGGATGGGAGTGTACAGTTGCGCTTCAACTGCACAGAGCCACTGAGATTTGAGGTTTTACTTATTTTCTACGTCCAGTTTCAGGGACAGATATCTTGATTTGAGTCAGGAGTATGGAATCAGTCTGGATAGGACAAGTGAGACTGTGGGATTTCTTGGGTTGCTTCTGCTGGACTAGTGTCCAGGCCAGGAGCCCTTTGGGGAATGAAAGCATAGGAGGTGTGGATCCCTAACCCCCATTTCTGAAAGAGAAAATTGGACCTAAGGCCTCTAGGGATGGCCAGAGCTTGGTGGTAGGTGCTGGTCAGGAGAAGCCAGGGCCTGGAGCCCGTGCGCAGGCAGGTCCTTCCAGGCCAGAGTGGCACTTGTTTCAGCCAGGCTGACACCTGGCCACCAGGCCTCAGCTTTCCTGGGACCTGGCCAGGAGGCTGCTGTGGTTTGAGGTACCTCGGCTCCAGCAGCTCTCGGCTCCCTTCCCACACCAGCCAGTTGTGTGACTTTGGACAAAGCCCTCTCTGCACCTTAGCACGGCTCTTTTCCTACTCAGTGGAGACTGGGTGTGGACTAGTAATTTGGCTATTTCTGAGTGTGAATTTTGAAAGCTTTAGTATAGGCTACACTCTAGGAGTTTCTAGAGTCCCTGGGCCACCCCACCCTGATTCCAAGGCATGGCTCTGCCTCAGTGTCGCTGCTAGAGCATGTTGTTGAATATCACCTTGACGTCCCTGTGGCCCTCAGTGAGTAACTTCTAACTTGTAAAAATCCAAACTCTTTTAAAAGAACTAGAAACATCTCCCTGCTCCATACCTCCCCGAACTTGGATCTTAGGGTCTCCTCCACCAGGAGACATGACATTTCTCACATTCCCCCAGCCCGTTTATCTTATTTAATGAACATATATACAATACTATCTAGGTATCTGGCACTGTCTTCAGAGCTTTCTGTATATTAGCTGTACGCACGCGTGCACGCACACGCACACGCACACGCACATGCACATATGTATATAAAACTCCATGACAAATGGGACTCGGACCCAGGGAATGTAGCTTCAAACCCCTGCCCTTGACCGCTGTGATATGCCCCCTTTCCCAAGTTCTCTTCAAGGTCTTTTCCTTCCCCAGAACCTCTAACATGTCCTCCTGGGGGTTTTGCCATCCAGATTCAGAATCACTGCCCTAGATGGTCTGGTCTCAGCTGAATCCTGGTACATTCATTTTTTTTTTTCTTCTCTGTTTTCTTCTGTAAATTTTCCTGCATGATTTCTTCCTTGTGAAGTCTGTCCATAGATTAATGATTCCATGGCCAGGCCCCAGGGCAGGACTCCCAAGCCTGAGAAGTGACAGGAGAAGGCTCTGGACATTACGGCTCCAGCATGGCCCAGATTGTGCCTGGGGCCTGGGGAGCTGCTGTCACAGGGATTTACAGCTGTTACCAACTGACATCTTGTTTTTGCCAGAACCCATCAATGAAGCTTGGACTGACTGAGATACCATTGTTTGCTACCCCTTGTTCCCAGCACTGAGGCCTGCAGACCTCCAGCCCCAAGGGGTTGGGGTGTCGTATTGCCTGGCTGACAGCTTGCCTTGTCTGCCAGGCAGAGCCAAGGGTGCTGGGCAGCGGGAGCACTCACTGACTTCTCTCCTCTCTGAATCATACTGGGCGGGATAATCCAGCCTGGCAAGACTGATCATACCATTTCCCACTATTCTCAGTGCTCAGCCTTCTTCTAGGTTGCTGCGTCCTCCTTTTATGTTTCATGCCTTTAGAATAAAGGCAATGGGGAGAGCAGTTAAGAGCATGCACTCTGCAGGGTTCAGTTTGCAGCTCAACCACTAGCGATACAAGCTTGGGTAAGGTAGCTGTCTTCTCTGCGTCTCAGTTTCCTGACCTACAAAATAGGGATGAGAAGAGTGCTCATCCCAGAAAATTGTGGTGAGGGCCAAAGTAATAGACAATGATTATAAGGCACTTAGCACAGTGCTGGGATATAACAAGCAAGAGGCCACGGACATCATGACCAAGAGCTTGGACTGGGTCAGACTGCCCAGATATAAATCACAGCTCCCACCCGACTTGCTACCTGTGCGACCTGGTGTAAGCTACCTAATTTCTCCCTGCCTCAGTTTTCTCATCTGTAAAATGGCGATAATAAAAGTCACCATTTCACAGGACGATTACAAGGATGAAATGGATAAGTATTTGTAGAGCATTTAGAAGAATGCCTAATGCCTAGCAAATGCTGCTGAAGTATTTGTTAAATAAAATACCCAAGTGCCCACTATGTGTTGGCTATTACTTTTATTATCTTCTCATTATTATTGATCATTTTTATCATAACCCCATAAAGGAGACAGACAAGCACTATTACTTGCAAAGTTAAGTGGTAGAGGCAGATTCTCTAGCTAGCACCTCACTGTCACTTGCCTGAACAACTACATCTTCTCCTTGCTGGTCTCTGTGCCCCAGGTGCGCCTACCAACTCCTGACCCATCCTTCTGACACCCGAAGAAAACCCTTCCCTGCCTAATGCTCTCGAGGGGGGCATGTCCTTGGGTGGCCTCCAAGAAAGTCTCTCCTTGCAGGCAAACGCTGCCAGGTTCTTGGCCACTTGTCTCTGCCTGATTCCACCCAGCATTTGCTGTCTCTTCCTGATCTGTCACACCTCCAGGGCCTGCGCATACTGTTCTCTCCGCTTGGAATGGCCCTTCATTTCTCCATTCAGCAAAACCGTCCTTCAAGTACCCACTCGAATGCCCCTGCCTCTTCTCTCCTTCATGTGGCGCTGGGCTGTCCTCCCCTGGGCTCCCGGCCACTGGCTCTCCTAGTCCGTTGTGTGAGGCAGATTTGTTTAAGGCACAGTCAACTCCTCCAGGATACTTACTTCCCTTTACTTGATGGGAAGGGCCGTGCAATCATTATCTTTGCATTCACCCCCTTATGCCCACCTCCTTGATCCTGGGAGTGCTCTGGCACATGGTAAATGCTCAGAGATTTTGAATGGATGAATAATGCTGAGAATTACACTGTTGTCAGCTTGTATCTCCAAAGCACATCATGATTTCAAAATTCTCACCTTTGCATTTTCATCCTGGTGCTGACTTGGAATGCCGCCTTCAGTAAGCTATCCTCCTGGACCTCAGTTTCTCCACTTGTAAAACATCTGCAGTCATCGTCATCCCCAGAATCTTGTAAAGGTGAAGTGTGTGCTTATTGAAGTATGCGTTTGGAATCAAGTTCTAGGCATAAGAAGGCATCATTGTTTTGCACATCTTGCCCTTGGACTCTGCAGCTGGTTACCTTGCCAGATGGGAACAGCTACAGGCGAATGCAGCCTGGGGGTGGCTGATAATGTGTGTTTTTCTGTGCCCTACATAGTTGTGCAATGCCTGGTAGAAATGGACTCATTATGTCCCATGTATGCAAAAATATGTGTCTTCCTCCTGCGTTACTAATCAAGAGCCTGCCAGCGCACAGGTAAACCTTCTTGTAAGAAAACTCAATATCCAAACATCCAGATCGCCTCAACAATGAGAGATTATTCATGCAATCAAAAATTGTTCCTCACTTGAAGAAAGGCTCTCTTGGTATTTCTTAAATAAGAACACAGGAGTGTTTGTGGGTTGAAAAATTGAAACCTACATAGTAAAGAGCTTGGTAGAAGAGCCTAAAGCTGTGATATCAGTGTCCACTGCTGGTGAATGGGAAATGAAGATAAAACACTTCCAAAAAAGTAAGTCTCTCTGAAAATAGATCTGGATTGCAGACATTCCACCTACAAGCACCTGTGTAGAAGTAGGTCTCCAGTTTGAGCAGAGGGATCCTCATGCAATGTTCATTTACATAATAAACTTTTATTCTAGAAAACACTGGTTTACAAAATAGTAAAATGCTTGCTCTCCAACTGGCGAGGGCACCCACCCCCAAAAGTAGAGTCATGCTACTTAATTTTACCAAGTAAAAACTTGAAAAATAAATTTAATATAATTATTTCATAAACAAACAGCATTTTAATTCAATGATCGAATAAGCAGTTATTCGGAGCCTGTATACTCCAAACACTGTGCTTAATCGTGGCTGTATGATAACATGGCTCCTGCTCTAATTGGGACTTAGGGATGGGATTAACATTAATTTAGGAGACTAACATGAAACAAGTAGACAAATAAATGGGCTTTGTGAAAAGAGGTCTGAAGAGAAGCAAGAGCTAAGATCAAGAGGAGGAAAAGAAGCTGGCCTTCCAGTGGTGACTTCAACAAAGGCCACTCTGAGGATAGGATGATTAAACTGAGACACAAAGAGAGGGAAGGAGCTGGAGATGGAAAGGGGGGTGGTGTTTCAGGTAGAAGAAACTGCCTGTGCAAAGGCCCTGAGGTGAAATGCTTAAAAAAAACAAAAAATTTGGACAGATATATCTCAAGTAAAAGATGACTCTTTAAGTGCATTTGGCTTTATGAAAAACTCACAATGTCCCTCTCTCCTTTTCTCTCTGCCCCCCTAATTTTGCTGTGGACTAGAAAAAGGTGATGTCCTTTGTGTATGAGGAATACAACAAGGCAGGAAGGAGCTTGGGGTTGGATTTAACAGATAACTTCCCTGACTCAAAGGACCAGCCTTGGGTCTGTGGAGCCCCTCTTGAAATCTCTTTGGCATTCTTGGAGTCTAATTTCCGTGTCCCTCAGAACCAAGGCAGACCTGAGGCGTTGACCACTGGCCCAGAGTATTAATAACTGTCACGTCTGTGTAAGCGGGTGGTAACCTTGTGGTTTGGGTCTTTAGGCGGAGTGACAACCACAGGCACTCACCTCTTGGCCTCAGGGCTTGCACCTTTTGCAGGTTCCTCTCTGGGCTTGGTTGTTTTCCCTGAAACAGGCTGGAATTATTCTGCAGCAGGACAGAAGTTGGGCTTCACAGAGCTTTTTTGCAGGCAAGTGACACAAAGCTGTGAACTGAATAAGTCCTTCACTCAACAGGCATTTCTTGGGTGCTGACTGTATGCAGCTGTGTGTAGGGCACCATCAGATGCTATGTCCCTGTTTTATTGTCTTTTACCTTCAACAGTCCCCAAGGATATTGGGGTGTCTCTGCCAGGCTTAAGCTCCTGGGTAGAGGAAACTTCCTATCTGTTCTTTTCTGACCCCCTTGGCACCTCATGTCCGATGTCCTGGGCATTTCTGGTAGGTGAATCTTTTTTTTTTTTTTTAAGATTTATTTATTTATACATACAGGCTAGGGTACAGGCCAGAGGCGTGGGGCGGCAAGAGGGTTCACCAGAGACAGAGTGGGGGAGCAGAACAGGCAGATCAGAAATACACTGCTGAGGAGAGCAGCGGGCGAGGCAGGAGAGGTCTGCCACACCATGTGGGATTCTCCCCGGCTGGGCGTCGAACTCGCATTGCTCGCTGCCGCTGCCGACAGCTCCACAGTGCAGCCCTCAACCGCTGCGCCACCAGGGAGGCCCAGCTGGTAGGTGAATCTTAATTCTGTCACTGACTTCCTGAGCCTCAGGAAATCAGGGTCCTGAAGTCTTGGTTGGTTTTTCTCTCTGACCAGTTTAAACTTATCTTCTTGGAGGAAATCTCTCCCTCCTGCATTCATCCATTCTTTGTTCATCATTGATGCAGAGCTTCTGAGACCAAGGGACTCCTGCCATTTCTCCCAATGACTTGGCATCTTCTGGAATTTTCTATGAGTATCAGTCTACTGTCTCCATAGAAACAGACTAGTATATTCTAAAGAGTCAAATCCCTTTCAGAAATAAAGTCTGCATGATGAGGGGATGAGGTCAGGGCGAGGGAGGAAGGCACTAGCCTTGACCTTTGAAAGTTAGAGACATGACCCTTCCCAAGAGTTCTAATTCTGCCCGCGTCCAGGGTCATAATGAAGGTGAGAAAGCAATGAGTACAGACAGGGAAGGAAAGACAGGGAAAGGCTGCAGCTTCAAAAGGCACTTTCTAGGTTAAAAACTGAAAACAGGACTCTGCCAGGTAGAAGTCAGCTGAGAATGTAGGGCACGGCCCTGGGAGGAGAGACCTTCGGGTGTTGAGAGGTGCTTTGAGTTGAGAGGTACAGAAAGGAGAAGATGAGCAATAAAGACAGGCTTTATGGACCTCCGTTTGCCTTCAGCTAACATTGCTCAACCTGTCCCAAACCATTTAGCGCCATCCTGCCCCAAAAATAGGAGTGAGAGGAAATAACTGAGTCACCAGAGAAAGGCAGTTTATGTGGTGAGGAGAGATAGGAAACCATAGAAGTGGGGATAAACCAGATGACCTGGGTCACACTGAAAATAAAAGAGCAACACCCCCTGGCACATGTACGTGCATACCCACACACAGACACACACACACAGTCACAGTGTCACAGCTGTCAGTCACCCACAAACTAGTAAGAAGCACCATGGCATGTTGATACACCCAGGCTCTGAAGTGCAACAGACCAGCTGCAAAGGTGCTCTACCGCTGAGACGCTGAGTGACTTCGGGCAGGTGGTCTACTCTCCAAGACTCAGTTTCTGCCCTGCAAGGTGGCAGCAGGGCCCTTCTCCCTGGAGGGAGGCCCAAGGTGGTACCAGTAAGGAGGGGGCTCTCAGCATCCATCCATACGTAGGCTGTCTAGCAGCATCACTGGCCTCTGCCCACAAGATGCCAGTGGCACCTCCTTCCCAGTTATGAGAAGTAACAATGTCTCCACACATGACCAAATGTCCCCTAGAGGACAAAATGCCCCTGGTTGAGAACCACTAGGTTAGAACAGGGAGAGGCTCCAGCCATTTGAAGAGAGCTAATAACCAAGTGTTTGCAATTGATGCCTAAAGTCAGGATGCCAGTTCATCACACTACAAGAACTGGGTGTTATGCCAGCTGGGATTCTAGGGTCACTTGACCATCCTGTTCTAGCTCTGGAGGCAGGCTCTGCAGAAAGCCCAGCCCTAGTGTTAGAATCAGAGACAGGAAAATGAGGTCAGTGATTCCCTAGTTTATATTGGGGTTCTAAGAAACTCTGGTTTGGAGGGCTCTTAATGGTTGTTCACCAAGAAAGGGTTCTATGGGCAAATGAGTCTGGGAAACATTGTGTTAAATGTTAACCAATTTTCTTTACTTCAAAGCTTATCAGAACCTTTAATATGCTAGGGTGGGTTATATTTCTTCTAGAGAGCTGTATTCAGTGTTGCCCAAATTTATTATTAAAACTTGTGGCACATCTCTTGAGACTATATTTCACAGACGAAAGTCTGGAAAAATGGTTTATTAGTAAACGTGGAGAAGGCCTGAGGTGTCCACCTTCATCCCAGGGTACTGTCCGCTGCGGGCAGTGTTGGGCTGGGTGCTGCCAGTGTATGTTTTGGGACTTCCTTCTTCCTTGGGTTTCTTTGCTGATTCCTCTCCCCCCACCCTCTCCAGTCCTACCTCAGCCTCCAGCTTTTTGGTGATTAAGTTAATGTGTTTAATCTGACTGAGATCTAGTCCATGAGCTTGATTTTGCTTATTTTTGCACTTGTTCATTAATGTGTTTACAGTTTTATTCTCAGAGGGCAAACTTTGTTTCTTATTTGCAAGTTTCTTTCTTAAAGAGGATATCAGTGGAGGCTTGAATGCTAACACCCCAGTAGTCCAAATGCCTGGGTGTCCTGTGGAGCTTGGGAAGACAGGCCGGGCAGCCGCCTGTCTCATTTCACGCAATTCACCCTCATTCTTGGAAAAGCAATGACTGGCAGTGGACTCTTGAGAAATATTCTGTGAGTACACCAATGGATGACCTGATGGTGGGCAAATTTGAAAGATAGCATCGGGGTTTTATCTAACAAATATTTCCAGGTATGGGACCTCTAACTAAAACAGGTGCCTAATATATAGCATGTGGCTATGACTTGGGGAGAGTAAATTCACATAGCATGTGGTTCTGGCTTTGAAAGAGATTTTCTTACCTCCCTCCTTTGCAATCTACATCAAACAGAATTGTGACTCCTTAGAAAACAATTAAAACACTCAGATCGCCTGTCTGCAGTTTGCACAGGGCTTATTTGCTGAAGTCCCTTCCTAGGGATCACGGTCCGAGGCACTAGAATCCGAATCACACAGAAATAGCTTCCTTGGCTGCTTCCTGCCCCATTCAGATTGCCGTGGGCTGCCTGCCATTGACAGAGCAAGCGAGAGAGAGGGGCTCAAGCGTGAGAAGATAGTACTTGGGGTGAAGGAGACAAGCCCCAAAGCCCGCAGCAGCCACCTCCCACCCCTCTATAGGGTTGAGATAAAGTGAAGTGGAGACACTGTCATTTCAATCTGTTGGTTGTTTTTTTTCTTTAATTTGGTTTTATTTAATTTATATCCTTTACATTATTGTGTATCCCCCGTAGGTTTCCCTCCACCAATTCACCCGTGAACCGTCACCATAGTCCCTTGTGCTCTTTTCTCCTCTGTTTTGGTTCCTCTTCCTTCCCCTCCCCTGCAGAATGGCTCTTATTTGTGGTTGGCTGCTAGTTTTGTTTTTTGATTTGTGTGCTATTTTCTTCTGATTTCTCATTTGGCTCTCTTATATTCCTCCTATAAGTGATACCATTTGATATTTTTCTTTTTCCTTCTGGCTTATTTCGCTGAGCATGATCCCTTCTAGGTCCATCCACGTTGCTATTTGCAATAGCTAAAATATGGAAACAACCCAAATGACCCAAAATTGATGACTGGATCAAGAAGATGTGGTACATGTACAGAATGGAATACTACTGAGCAATCAAAAATGATAAACGAAGGCAATTCAATCTGTTGGTTGTTAAGATAATACTGTACCTCTGGGAAGTTGACATTCCTTCTAGGGATTGGAGGGTACTCTAGGAACACCCCACTTCCTATCCACCCCTGCCAAGCTTGAAAGAAATACTGGGGACACTTTTCTCTGAGTGAGTGACAAACTTATGATCCTGAGAGGTACAATATAAGACACAGGGATGCTGAGATGATCAATTTATGTCTGAGGTAGAAATCTGTGGCATTTGGGTGGATGGAGTCTTCGGTACGTCTCTGCCCACTAAATGCTAATAATCCCTTTTCACTAAAAGCCGGTAACCCTTGTGCTTGCCCACACTCATTTCTAAATGTCTCCCTGGTGAGATCCAAACTCTGTGTATTGATTCATGCACCATTGATCCACTCCCCTATTAAATGACAGTGAAGGTCATTTCTGCCAGCCATGGCAGCCCAGTGGGGAAGAAGATGGATCTGCCTCTTTGCCTTGTTGGTGCTCGAGGTAGTTGCAGCAGTTTGTTCTTAGAAATGCCTCAAGTTAGGTGTGTTGGAAAAGCAGGTAATTGTGTTTTACAGGAAGTTGCCTACTCTGCCTTTTAGAAATGAGGAAACTGAGGCCTTGAAACTTGCCCAAGGTCAGCCTGCTGGTTAAGAGGCAGAGCTGGGACTTGGACCCATTTTCACAGTTCCACATTGCCTGGGGGAGGCAAGACACACCCACAGGGAAAGTTAAACAACAACAGAGTTACATAACTCAGACCAGTAACGCAGTGGATGACACAGGGCAGTGGATGATGAAATGCTAGGTGGCATGGAAAAACTGGTTGTCAGGATTGTTCAGAGGGTCAAGTTTCAGAGGGCTGGGTCATCAGGAAGGTCTGGTAGAGGAGTTGGGTTTGAGCTAGACTCTGAAGGATGGGTAGGATCTCATAGACAGAAAGCAGTAGGATTGTTCACATTTAATTTTTAATAAAGTCAGATGGGACATGAGCATTTTGTTTTGTTATGAACTAATCGTTCTCAAAAATTTGGGTATGGAGATCAAAATTTAAATGCTTTACATTAAAATATTGACAACTCCAGAGCTTTTTTTATATGGCTCTATCTCTGTGGGCTCTATCAGTATTGACTGCATTAAAGTTGGTATTTTTAAAAATTAAGAATAAAGCCATTAACATGTTAACATATTTTTATGAAATATGACTACATTTTTCCAAAGCAAAAATCTTACGAGAGTGGCATTGTTTACATTTTTGCAAATCTCTTTAACGTCTGGCCAAACAGAAGTCAGCTGGATTCTTCTACCTGCTTCTGCGTCCCTTCTGTTGCTCTGTCACACATCTTGTAGCCCTTGGAAATTCCACTGCACACTCCTGAGAGTATAATAGTGAAAGGGACCAAAGAAAAAAAGAAATATGTTTGGATTGCTATGAAAATAATTTCCACCTTACACATTGGCCGAAAAGGTCTCTGGGCCGCACTTTGGAAACCACTGCTATGAACCAACAGAACTTAAATGGAGACAGAAGAGGGTGCTGAACTTGGGGTGATGTTGTTATTGGCTCCCCCTTGCAAAATGAAAAGAAGGAAAGCATATAGGATGCCATTCTTTTACTTCGGGCCTGTCTCTGATTCTGAGTGTGCTAACCAGGTTGGGTTCAGTATGAGAGATTTGTCCTGGTTCTGTTTGAAGTTCTAATCTCACTCATGTGGGTAACAAAGGCACCTCAATGGCACTTGGTGACTCTCCTCTTAGAAAGCCAGGAAAGCATTGTGGTAGGTTAGGAGATAAGTTAATAGCATCTATTCTCTGTTTCCTGGAGGTGGGAAATAAGAAGAATCTGCAGACGACCTCTGCCCTCTCAGCACTTTCAGGCCACATGGTTTACACGCGGTCACCGCCCTAGAGATTCTTGGTAGAAAATGCTGTGAATCCTTCCTGTTAAAATATGCAGTGGGGGAGGAGAGGCCCCCTGGAGCCCATGTGTTTCCAAGGTAGTCAGTTCAGAAGAGGGTGCCCACAATAAGCCTCAGGAATCTTCCAGGGTCTGAGGTTTAAGTGTTAATTTCCTACACAGATGTGCTTCTGGCTTTGGGTTCTGGGTCAAGAGCTCGTTGCTTGGGGCCATCCATGGGGAAGGCCCTGTCCTTTCTCCTAATCAGTTTGCCCTGTTGATGGTTGTGATTCACATTCCCTCTCTCCGCTGTGTGTTTTCTGCTACTCAGGATAGCTCACTGGTTTTGCGTTTAACATTCCAGCACATGTTCTTTTAATTTCTTCATGCTGTGATGACACAGCCTGTTCTTACATTCTTTTAGGAGATCCTGCTTTTTAGTTTTGTTTTTGAGCAGCTTGAGGAGGCTAGAATCTACAATTATCACTGCCTGGCTTCAGACTCTCATCAGTGTGCTGGGCTCTTCACTGCGTCGTTTTGATTCTCAGCATATATTTTTCATATACCAAAGACTGCTGATTTAAGGAATCAGATATGTCCCGGGGACTTCTGGCTTTTGACACTATTGCTTGTGCTTTAGTCCTTCTGTTTTCCCAGGTGACATAGCAAGCCTTGTAGGGGGTCTGGAGGGTAGTAGAAAGGGGATTGGAACTAAATTCCAATGCTGTTTATAGGCGAGGTGACCTTCAATGTGTCTGTTAAACACTTTCCTCATGGGAAACAGGAACAAGAATATATGTAAAGACTTCTTATGATCAAACACTACTCAGTTTAACAGTTGACCTTGGAGATCTTATTAAGATACCTGCCACCCCCTGAGCAAATTTTCTAGGTGAAGATAAATGGATGCATGTCATAGGACAGTCCCTTATCTGACCATGGTGAAATTAATTTTATGTGACTGGGCATAGTCAATCTTTATTAAGCCAATGATGCTGTCTTCTTCTGAGAAGAACATTAAGTGTACACTAAGTATGTCTACACTTCTCTATTCAGGCCACAGTATTTATTCAGTGTGAACGATGATGTGAGATGAGATGGGAGACACAGTAGAACCTTTGAGAAGTCCTTTCGTGAGAAGGAGATATGTACTGCAAACAATGTGTTCAGTGAGTGCACAACAGTAAATGTGAGTGGCTACTCTGAAGGGGAAAGATAGCAGTGTTATCAGTGGAGGTTCCAGAAAAGGGGGATTTGAACACTGCCTTAAAGACTAAGAGGATTTGGATTTGGGACTGGCGGGGGGAGGCAAAGGCTGGGGACAGCATTCCCAACAGCTTAGAGGATTCCACCAAGCTTTTGTGTAACAGCTGTCATTTGCCCAGATGTGCTGGCTGGCATTTGAACTCTGATGACCCTGGTTTCTTGACTTCTCAGTGGTCTCTGCTTCTGGCCTCCGCTTTGAAGCATGCATTTCCCCACTGTCCCACGACTCTGGAACACCAAGAAGGACACCCTGGATGCTAAAGCTGTAACTGGTTTAAACTAGACTGAGGGAGGTGGTGTATTATGTAAACACCACACCTCACTCTCTGTTTAAGTGTGTTTTTTAAAGCGTGACTTCACATCCTTTCTGAAAGCCTTTTGTAACCTACCCAGGGAGTAAGAGGATGACGGCGAGATGCTGCTCTATATAAATGAAAGGTACTGTGGGTTTTAATTTTAAAGGGCAAAGAATCAAGGCTGGAGTAAGGAGAAATCTCTCCCTCCTGATTTTAGAGAAAGATTTTTAAAATAAGACTAATTGCTTGCCCCTAGATGGCCAGAAACCTCCCTGGAGGTGGGTCTTGCACACCAAAGAATATAACAATATAAGCAATGACATCTGTGGTTAACCACCCCTCCCCCACCCCTCCCCAGCCCCCAACACACCCACACACAAACACATTCACTCTCTTCACACCATCCTGTAGTGCACGTAACTTCCTTTGATAGTGATGAATGTGCTGTTGGGTGTCATTTTATATTACATTGTAATGCCCACACGACATTTGAGTCTTTACCTCTTAGTCACAGACTTCCAGAGTAACTGAGCTGGAAGAAACCTTAATTATAAGTCCCTTCCTTTACAAAGGGGGGTTGAAAACCCAGTTGTCCAACTCAAGCCCATGTCACCTCACCAGTTTGTTTTTTTTCAGTATCTGAGAAAATAATAACCACCCCTTATGAGACCCTACGCTAAGTGCTTTCTGAATGTTATTTTTTTTCTTGTAACAGCTGTGTGAGGGGCATGGTTATCCTTTAGGTTAAAAGGGGCTGAGTAATGTGGTTGAAGACAGACGCTAATAGCAGTGGCGCGGGGTTAGAACTCGGAAGGCAGTCACCCCGGAGCCCTAGCGCGTACCCATTAGGCTGTGCTGAGCTTTCTGAGTTGATTTTTCTTTGGACTCTCAATTCTTCCCCTGTCCTCCTCTCCTCTCTCCTTTCCCCTGCCCCACCAGAGACCCCTCTCTCTACTACGGCTCAAAGGTGGAATCTGACCCAGGCCACCACGATGACTCAGGAGCCTGGGCGCTTTCCTTTGGTACATTTGCAACGGTTCAGAGCCCTTATCCCGGGGACGTGAAGGGGCTGACGCAGGAGTCCCTTACTAGCCAATTCAGGCAGTTAGGGCAGCAGAGGACATCATCCAGTTCCTTTTACACTGGCTTAAGAGACTGAGCAGGGAGAGAGACAGTGGATGGAAGGCTTTGGGAACCTCATCCCCAAATCAAGCACGTGTCCTCTTAGCAGGGGTCAGTTGCATCATCTTTGTCATAAGAAAGTGTCCCTAATATGCACAACCTATGGCACCACCATAGATCTGACACGAGCTAGCTTGGAACTCCTGCCTGCAGACTCCACCATAGCCGTCTGTGTCTCCCTTTCATTCTCATGTGTGTTCTCCTTCACCCCTGCCTACAGCAGTGATCTGAAGGACGTTACTCAGACCCCACAAGAATATGTTCACTGACTCCTGGCTCGTGTGAATTTTTACACAGTATTGAAGGGATCTGCATATTCAAGAATCAGCTATTGTTTGAACCTGTACAGGGATTCTGGGCTAAGCCAGAGGCTTCATCCACCACTGGGGCTTAGTTTTCAAGTTGGGGCAGAAAAGATTCCAAGGCACATTGATAGTGTAATTGGTTAATGTGCTTGCTGGTCAGGATGGGGGCTGAGGGGTGCTCCAGCTGTGCTCTGCAGGGGCAGACAAGCAGAGAGACTGGCAAGAGCTTAGGAACCCATCAAAGGGAAGGCAGGTTCTAGACTCACTGAGGGGCCTTATGAGAGAAACACATCACTGTGGAGAAGACCTCTGGGTCATGGACATATTTTGGGCTTTTCAAAAGGATCCAGGGTCACAATTCTATAGTTCAACCATACTAAGAATGGATGCTTTTGAGTTCGTTCGCCAAATTGATTGCAAAAGAGGAAGTACAGTGGAAGCCACATGTCAGAAAGACAACCCAGGAGGGACAGTCCTATTGCTGAGGACCTTGAACCTAAAGAGCCTTATGGGGGGGAGCACCCCATTTTTAACCATAAGGAGCTTTAATAACTACCAGTTTCTTTTCTATCTTTTAAGTGACACTTCTCCCAAGAAACAGTTACCATCAAAAAAGAGATATCAACTTTGTGTTTCTGCCCACAGATCACGGGAGACAGAGAACTATCATTAATAAGATATTTTGAAAATAAATCTTTACATTCATGAAGCATGAAAATTATATGCCTCAGATTTACCTAAAAGGACAGCAAATCCCATGGGTGTGGCACATCATTGTAAGGCTGTTAATGAAACCTTTGGGGTGAAGGAAACAGGCATGTGGAAAATAGTGGCAGCTTAGGTGCTTTCAACCCAAGAGCTCTCTGGCAGAAGGCAGCTGCTGGGTACAGGTCAGGGATTGCTTAGGGGTGGTTTACAGGGCCGGCTCCTTACAGACAAATTAATCTGTTAGGCAGATCAGATAGAGATGCCACCTCCTCCAGAAAGCCTTACCTGAATTCTCCCTTGGATGACTTCTCTGACACTCTGCATCTCCATTATCTTGAAGGATCCTCTTATTTTCTACCATGTGTTGTGGTTACCTGTGGGGTGGTTCTCACTCATGTTACACAGCCATTCTAGAGCACAGAAAAGGCTGAACCTCTTTCCTGCCATCGCCCTTATGTTACCTTTTCCTGAGTATCCTCCCGAAGGCACACAGGAAGTCTTGTAGAAAGCAGGGATGAGTAGGAATACTTGAGAAATAAGATTGCGTTGGGGATGTGTGGTCAGGAAAGACCACACAGAGGAGGTGAGGCCCAAACCTAGATCTTGAAGAATGGATATGAAGGGGGTTTGAGTAGGACAGAGGAAAGAGGGGCACAGCCGTTTGGAAGGGGAGCTTCCACTTGCGGGTGGGGGATGGGCAGCTGTCAGTCGTGTGGACCTCTCCTCCTGCGCGCTGTCAGGCTGTCAGGGCCAAACCTGATGACCAGTGTCTCTCCCACGGCACAGCGGGCTGGATGGTTCCCCCAAGGGAGTGGGCTATGCCAGCCTTGCCAACTTGAGACCAAGTGTTCCTCCTACGCTGCTGTCTTCAAAATGAAATCCTGATGGGAGGTGGGTGAACAAGTGAGCATGAATTACCCCTGGCCCACGTCTTGGCTTACTTACAGGCTGCCTGTTTGCTCGAGCTTTCTCTCATCTTTCAGACAAATCAGGAACTCCCAAACACTCCTCACAGACTCACTCCTCCTCCCACCCCGCCTGGAGTCTGGCAGAGTCAAGGCTGCGGGTCCTGAACACTCTATGCTCTTCCTCTGATCGTGCGTCCCTACCTGCCCACCCTTCACACCAGCAGAGGGGGGCGGGGTGGGGAGTCCTCTGTCCATCCACATGGCTGGAGCCTGAGGTCCAGAGTAGGGGCTCCTCCTCTCAGCAGCCTGCCGGGGTCATGCTGGTTCTCCCCTGACCTCTCTCTTGGCTTCTCTTCTGCCTCTTTTATGATGTATCTCACCTTGAACCTGACAGAGATGCCCCCCAGCATATGCCGTTACCTGATTTCCTCCCCTGGAGCCATAAGAAAGTCAGGGTTAAAAAACGACTAGTCCTACCAGCACCTCTATTGGTTCCTTCCACCACCTCTCTAGAAGATTGTCCATGCTCAGCTGGGAGTGCCCATCTGCCCCACAGCTCTTCCTGGCTTCCCTCTGGGTCCCTAAACTCATCCCATCTGCTCAGTGTTTGCATTCCAAATGCTTCCTGTACATCCCCACCTGGCCATCACCCACTACCCCAAATTCATTGAGTCTAGGACTGAGTTTATATTCTCTTAATGATAACAACACCTCCATTCTCCCAGTCTCCCTGGCTTGTACCATATCTTTCGTCCTCCCTTCTTTGTTCTCAACTCTTCTTGCAAATCCTATCTGTTGTTCCCTCACTGCCTCTGGTACCAATAGCCACCTTCCTGTAGGCCTGGCATAAGTGCCTGTAACTTTTTGCTGTTGCCTCTAACTATCCTCCCTACTGCCAATCTCTCTCACTTCCAGGTTCAGCCTACACACTATTACCAGATTTACAGTCTTAATTATGTTAATTAAAATCATTAATTAACACCATTTTAATTATGTTATTTTCCTGTTCAAATCTCCCAGTGTTTTCTCTTTGCTTTAGAATTAAATAATGACTTCTTGCCTAGCAACTAGTCTTTTATAGTATTTACTCAGGCTTTTTGACTTAATTTATTTAATACCTGCATACAAACTACACCTCAGTCAAAGGGCTTAATTGCTATTTTCTAAATGACCTGAATTTTTCCTTCTTCTAAGCCTTTCTTTGATTTTCTTTTGCCTTCCCTAACTGCCCTTCCTTCTGTTCTACACTGTTGGAAATCCCAGCCATTCTCTCTTTTTATTGTATTATTTTTTTATTGAGGTATCATTGGTTTACAATACAATACATAATTCAGAGGTACAGGTTCACGCCTCTTCAGGTGTATGTCACCATACCACATCCACCAGCAAGGCACCCACACTCTTCTACCGGAGACCACTGGGACCCTTTCCTTCCCGTTCCCTCCTGTCCCCTCCCGCCCCCCCTCTGGTAGACTCGTTTCTGCCATCAGATTTCTAGGGTTTGTTTGGTTTAGTTCTGTCTGTTCTCAGCCATTACCAAGTAACATGTCTGTAAGGATCTTCTGATGTTCCCAAACAGATGTGTTTTCTCTTTCCTTTGAATTGCTTTCATGATAGAGACTATATTTTATTAACCCTCACCTAACCGTGAGTCTCAGCTTTGTACTTTGGCTTCAGGATTAGTTGAAATTAGCTCAAATTAGATCTGAGCATCTTGGAAGAGGCAGCCTGAGTCTCTAAGAGGTTCTGATGTGCCAAGAAGCTGTGAGATTTGGTTGCCCCAAGTGACATGAGGAGTGTTTGCCTTTGGCCTTCAAGTCATTGGAAATAAAGATGTGATAGCACTTAAAGGTGCAGGACTGGGAATCATGTTTTTTTATTTATTTCTTTTTAAAGATTTATATATTTTTGCATACAAGATGGGGTGCAGGCCAGAGGCATGGGGCAGTGAGAGGTTTAACCAGAGACAGAGTGGGGAGTAGAACAGGCAGATTGACCGAAATACACTGCTGAGGGGAGCAGCGGGCGAGGCAGGAGAGGTCTGCCGCGCCATGTGGGAATCTCCCTGGCCGGGCATCAAACTTGCGCCGCAGCTGCTGACAGCTCCACAGTGCTGCGCTTAACCTGTTGCATCACCAGGGAGGCCCTGGGAATCATGTTTTTAGAGTCTGAAGTAGATGGATTTTTAACACTCTACGTCTGTGTAGTTGACATGACCCTGTCATAAGTGTTATTATATGATCCGCCCAACACTGCTGAGCGATAGGTTGCTCATGTTTTATTTTTATTAAGCAAATAAAGGGATCATGTTGTTTCATGTTCCAGAGTCCAGGGACAGATGGAAGAGAGGTGGAGAGGGTGCTCCTGTGATGTCATGTGTCTCTGTCTTTGTTGCTCCAGGCTTCTGTCTTCTGGTTGGCCATATTCTCAGATAAGTTCTTCCCATATGATGGCAGAAATTGGTTACCAACAGCTCCAGTCTTAAATTCAGATTCAACTTTTAATAATTTAGGAACCCACAGAATGACAAGCGTCGGTATCTTTCCTGATAACCTTAGCAGAAGTCACCTGGCAGGTCTATGCATTAGTTTATCACTCTGGCTAAGGGGACGTAGTGTTCTGATTGGCCTCATTGGACAGAGAGGAAATGATGAAGTCAGAGAGGCTACGTTCCTGACTCAGGATCACACAGCAAACTGAAGTGCATGTCTTCTGACCAAAGTTCATGTTTTTTGAATTATTCTAAGTTGCTCTTGGACAACTTCTGTCTTTTTTAATTTGTGTGTGGGCCTTATTTAGAGTTTAGGGGCAGCCCTTGTCCCAGTTGCAAAGGTGTCAGGTTATATCATCGGGGCTTCAACTTTTCTTTTCCTGGACCCTTTTTGGGCCAGTCTGAGGACTCAGCTAATGCCCAGTTCTTCAAATTCTTTTCCTTCCCATCCTCTTTAAAACTCAATGTTGAATTCAAAAATATTCAGCTCGTGAAAGAAGCCAGACTCAGAAAACAACTGTGTGAGCCCTTTTGTATGACATTCTGTGTATGACCACAGTATTGGAAAATAGATGCAAGGAGTAGGGTTGGGATGGTGGATTGACTATATAGCAGGGCTCTGGGAGAAATTTTTGAGGTCATAGACTGCTTTATATCTTGATAGTGCTGCTGGTGGTTATAAGACTATATATATATTTGTCAAAATCCATAGAGCCATACAGTAAAAGGGTAGAATGAAAATGGAATTTGCATCTTAATGAACATCCCAACTTTAGGTTGGGATGAACTAACTGGGAGATACCACCATAATCTAGTATCAAGAATGAGAGCCACAAAGTATTAGTCACTCAAGAATAATGACTCACATTCCCTGAGAAGTGAGTGAGTCCTCCCCAGCTGAGTGAATCTGTGGCCTTTCTGCTGCTGTTGCTCTCTGATGGAGCAGTGAAGTGTGTGCCCAGCTGCCCTCTCTCAGGCTGAGTCAGGGATGGAGGCTTCGAGGGATGGGGGAATTTGGATTGGTGCAGAGGCCGTAGCACCCAGCATGGGGTGATAGGAGTTGGTAGGTAGAGAATGTGTGATTATTTATAGTGTTTAACATCCACGCCCTTACTTCTCCAGCCCTACACTCCGTACCTTCCTCGGACCCACTCCAAAGCACCTTCCTCTTCCTCTTCACAAGTCCTCCTCAGATAGCCCAGGAATCTCTGCAGGGACCTGTCTTTTCTGTCTTTTTCATGTCAGCTTCTGCGTTTCCCATTTTCTCAGACTCCTCCTCAATCACTTCTAGCTTGTCTCATTACAATTTGGGCATTTGGATTTTTCATTCATGTCTGCTTATTCACTTCTATACCCCAAATGTTTTGATTTCTTCCTGCCCCACCTGAATTCTACCTGGTTTCATCTCACACTACAGTTGTATAAAGGTGCAGCATTACAAGGAGATACTACATAGTATACAATTATATAGTGCTTTCTGAATATATAAATTACATGGTGGTTTCTGAAGTTTTAACCTTGTGCTCAATGAGAGTCTACTCACAGCGAGATAATAAATACTTCTGGTTGTAGACATCTCTCACAGTTCCTGATTCAAGACACCTGATTAAAAGTCTATATAAGCTTCAAACATTTTCTGAAATAAACCTGTTGCTCATCCATTACTAAAATGAAATTGGGGAAAACTCTGGTGGTGGCACAGAGGTATTGAGAAGCTGGGCCCAGAATCCCGACAGGGATCTCTTCTCCCTGTGCCCGTAAAGGAGTCACTGATTATGGCAGCAGGCTTGTGCCAAGGCAGGTAGGGCCCGAGCTTGGGTAGCCTGTGGTGTGTTCCGAGACCAGAGGATATTTTTGATGAGTTGGAAAATCAGATTAAACCATACAAGCTGAGCCAAGAATCTAGTTGTAATGAAGTTTCTGAGAAACATTTCCTGGAAGTTGTTTATAGTTTGCTTTCAGTATACACAGGTCTGAAACTTTCTGACTTTATGAAGTTGTACAAAAATGCTCAGTTGCAGGGGAGTGACACAAGGTCACGAGCCCTTTGGGGATGAGTGTCAGGGTCTTTCTGGGACCAACAGTGCCAGAAGAATGGACTAGGCTTGGATAGTGAAAGCACGGAAGGGCTCTTCTGGAAAAGCCAGCTCTTCTCTGGTTGCAGGAGGCCTGCTCCCCTGCTCCCACATGGGCCCCAGCCAGAGTCCACCAATCAGGTTAGAGATCTTGCCAGCCCAGCCCAGCCCAGCAGATGGGCATGTGCACGTTTTGGGACTGTGCCCAGGCTGGATGGCATTGCTGACAGGCTGCGGGCTGTGGTCTCCAAGGGCAGGTTCAGGAAGGGAGCTCGCTGCTAATACAGCCTGTGCTGGATTACCAGGAAGGCTGCCAGCACCCGGCCGCTGCGGCCAGAGAGTGCAACAGGGCTCTGCTGCTGCAGGCCGCCGTCTCTGAGCTGGGGAGAGAGCTCAAGGGTCTCCCATGCATCCGGGATAAAGCTTGCTTCCTGCTCAGTCTCTGCTGATGCTGGAGTCCATGCCCCCAGCTGTCGTGTTGGGAAAACACTTGTGGTCAAATAGCAGAGGATTTGTGTGCTCCTGCTTCCAGGTGCTCTCCTCCTCCTCTTTGGCATGGAAACAGTCCTCCTGCTTGACCAGATGTGCCTAAGAAGCCTCTCAAGCTGTGCCACCCATAGGTGTGGACTACCGCAGCCCCGCCTCCTGGAAGGATACAGACTCAGCGCTGGAAGGGGGCGGCAGGGGGTTCCAGAGAGGAAGGAGACTGGTGCCTGGGGACACGCCAAGGCTCCCCTGGACTTGAAGAGGCAGCCTGAGAATTACCCTTGAAAGGGAGCCGAGGACAAGAGCCCGGGCCTGCTCTTTGTTTATTTTCTCATCCACAGTGATCAGGTTAAACCTCCAAGAGCTGAAAAATAGCAGGCAGGTCAGCCTGCTGAAGTCTTTCTCCTCTCCTGCTATTTCCTACCTCACAGACAGGTCCGGAGGCCTTCCGGGCGAGACTGATGCTTTTCTGCCTTTGAAGTTGCTCTGGAGAAAGGAACCAGGAGAAACCCATGTCGGAAGTTAGCTCATCCCTTCCCACTGAGCCAACTCGAGTTTATCTTTCAGATCCCGCCCTGCCCGGCTACATCTGTGTACATTTACTTCTTCCTCACATCCGTACTGTGGGCGTGGATATCCCCCTCCTACTGCTCCTTTTCCAAACCTTGCCCCAAGCATGAGGTTTCTTAGATTCTGTTTAGTCCAAAGAGCTGGAGCCAACACACCCACATTAGCAGACTCGCGGAGAGCTTCATTCCGGCTCTGGTCCCTGCAGATGTTCTCTCAGCTCTTGGGCCACCGAAATAGGAAGTTGGCCTGGCCAGAATGACCTCATCCCCAGGCCCTGGTGAAGGTTTCAGAGACCTGAATGTACAGGAAGGAGCCTGACTCCTGCAGGCTAAGTTGATTGTGGATTTGGCCATTGTTTTTTTTTTTTTTTTTTTTTTTTTTTTTAAGATAGCACCTCTAATGAATGACATATGGAAACAGGCAGATAGCCCTGGTTCAAATCCTGAACCATCCTGGGTGACTTTGGGTAACTTGTTTAATGTGTTTGAGCTTAGTTGCCTCAACTGTCAAATGGGGGTAGTAATACCAACTGTGTTGTTTGAAAAAGAGAGACAATGTGCATAAGGACACAGCTCAGGATGGGGAATGTAAGAGGCTTTCGATCAATGGCAGTGATTATTATCTGTACTGTCTGTCAAGTGGAGATTCTGCAAATTTGCTTTCCAAAAATTTTCCTAGAGAAGACAATGTTTTTCTCTCAATTCCAGTCACACATTAGAATCACATGACGTGCTTTAAAAATGCATTTGACTGATTTTTCAGTGCCTACGATTTTGGTTTGTGAGTCTCATGGGGTGCCTTAGAATCTGTATTTTTCAAAGTTCTTCTAATGACTCTGCCTTCACCCTCTGGCTTAACCCAAAGGAATGCCTTGCCCTGAGTACACCCTGAGTAAGTGTTGTCATGGGGTGCAGTTGGAAAAGCAGGGTGCAGAGGTTTGCAGGGCAAGCAGGGCCACTTTCTGGGACTCTGAGATCAGTGCTTCTTTTCATTGGCCCTGTCTGTTATGGGGTTCAAGAAGCCACTCCATTCTGTCTGCTCTTCTCTTTCTGCTGGTGTTGGAGGCAGAGGATGGCGGGGACTGGAGAGGAGCTGGAATACACTTGCCTTGTGTTTTACTGTGAACTTGAGCTGTGAGAGGTTTACTCCATCTGCTCTGCTGTGTTTACCTTTCTCATCCCTGTTCTAAGCAACTTTTCTTCCCCTCTGCCCTGTCCACGTCACTCCCTCTGTCCTGTGGGTGTCTTACTTCTGGATGCTGCTGTAATTGCCGGAAGCTTTCTCATATAAACTGAAAGATGGGGACCTTTTAATTATCTATGTTTCAGATCTGTACAGACAATTGCCCCCAACAGGTGTGAGGAGGGCATTAAAACATTTTTAATCTCACTTATAATCCCAGTTAATTGTGTCTCTGGTGGTTAATGGGATGTCTGGGGGACGGAGAGCTGGCTTTGACTATTCTCAGTTTGTCTTTCAGGGAGACCATGATATAGTTCAGCCCCTTGGAAGGTCCCCAGTATTTGTGGAAACCAGAACAACATCACAGGTCTTTGTGAAAGTCAGAGTTCCAGTTTCTGTAGTTCAGTGTGTTCCATGTCTGATTTCTTTCCCACCTTATATCCGTGCTCTCTCCCTAAGTCACTGTGCTGATTGAAATGGATGGCCTTCGAGATCATTACAGATGAAGACACGGCCTGTAGACTTCCACCACACTGAGATGGTTTTTCTCTTTCATAAATCAATTTGGCTATTATCATTTAGCCACATGTGACAAAAAAAAAAATCAGGTAGTAAGACTGAAGGACATCAGGCGCAGTCTTAAGTATGGCTGTCTCTCCCCTCTGGAAATTTCTCTTCCTCTCCCTCTGCTATTTCTTTCTGTTTTTATTTGTATTTGTGGGGAAAGCTGTCAGTTCTATCCAGGCCCCTGTTTCCAAATACCTCCTGTATACCAATGATTGCTAAATTTTTGCTGCTGTGAAAACCTCACACTCCAGATGTCCAAAACTGAGCTCCATTTCTCTCTGTATTCTGCTCCTCCTGTAGCCTTTCCCATCCCCATGTCAAGAAGAATGAGTGTCTGGCATGTAGCCAGGGCTCAGTCCATGTTTGTAGACAGAGAATGAGAAAATGATGAGCACACACCTTTCTGCGTGGAGTCAGGGCTAGACCCATCCCCAGCTCTGCAGCTTCTAGATGGGCATCACCAGATCATTGCTTACCTCTTGACGGCAGCTCCTTCCCCATTAAAATATGGATGATGCTTCTTCCCCTGTCAGAGATGCACCAAGACTGAGTGAGAGAACTGTGCTCTAGCCATGTGAGGCCTTCCACCATGCACCTTCTCTGGAGCATCCGGCCCGCTTTCCTGCAGCATCGCACGGACTTTGGATCTGGCTGTTAATAAGACTTTCCACATCACTGTCCTGTCGACCCAGATGATTTCCCAACATACTCCTGTCTCTAAGAAGACAGACTTCCCCATTGTCTTGGGAACTTGTCATCACATTCCTGCTCTCAAGTCTCCTCCCCTGGTCGCAGGCCTGAAATGCCTTCCTCTATCCCCCAAGCCCTTCCAGACTCTTCCTACCTTTCAAGACCTCGGTTCCTGCTGCCTCCCCTAGAGTCCCTCTTGACTACTCAATTACATCGGGTGATTACACTTGATGTGAATTATTACATCAGTCACTTGCTTCTTGGATTTTCCCAATACTCACCCAGGCAGGATTGGGCCCTTTTGCATTTCATTCATTTCCTTAGTGGTTGTATCCTGGTGAAGCCAAGATATTTGTTTCTCCTTCTCTTTCACCCCTATAGCACATAGCATAAAACAACTTTGGGGGAATGAATTATGGTAAAATACATGGTATAAAATTGGCCCCCTTCACCATTTTTAAGTGAAGAGCTCAGTGGTATTTATTACCTGTCGCTGTGTGCCCAGCCCAACCGGCCCTCTCCAGAACTGTTTTCTATACCCGCTTCTTGCCAGACTCAACACCATTGTGAGGTGTGTGGCATCACTTCCATTTTACAGATGAAGGAACCGAGGCTCAAAGAAGTTAAATAATTTACTCAGGGTCCTCCAGTCCAGTAAGCGGCGGCACCCGGATGCAGAACCAAGCCCCCCTAGCTCCCCTCGCCTCCTGTGCCTTCAGGCTGCGTGTGAGCGCGCGAGCAAGCTCCACACATGTGTTGCTCATCACTCTGGTCCTCTGGATTTCATTAAAGAAACCCCTTGCCTGGCAAGCAGGCCACTGCCAGCACCCCTGACTCTGCAAAATGTGATCCCTGTCCGTGTTTGAATCCTGCAGTGAGTCAAATACCTGGGGTTCTGTATTCAGCCTTCCTCAGCAGAGCAGACACTCTGGCTTTGAAATCTGTCATATCCTCTGTCCTGTTTCTTGTTTAGGACTTCTCAGAGCTGCCTACATGCGTTCATCGGTTCAACAGGAAGTCTGCCCAGGCAGGCGAGACTTTGTGCTGGGATGAGGGCAAAGGGAGAACAGCCCACGCCCCGAGGGACAGGCACTCCTGGGCTGGGCTGGGGCACACACGTCCTGGGCTGGGCTGGGGGACAGACGCACCTGGGGAGCAAAGGGACATGCTGTGTCTTTGAAAGCCCGGTAAACAGGGTCTGGCATAGATTGTCAAGGCTCTGAACCAGAGAAGGAAACAGGATTTTAATGTGTTCTTGAACCATCTTCCCTAACCCACTGTGGGTGTATACTCAGAAAAGACAACCTGTTCAATGTCAGGCTGAACAAAGCATGTTTAGGAAGGAAATAGGCTGCAAACAAATCGTACAGTGCAGGCCAAAGCTAAGAGAGGTCATCTTTGGATTATGCATTTCTCTAGCTCACCAGCTGGGTTCCTTTGAGAACTGGGCATCTACTACTGAGCATTGCTGGGGGGTGACTTATGATTCATGGGATGCAGTTTTGCTGCAGGACACAGATCAACTCTGGGGATAAATGGTAGCATGAACTCAGGGAAGAAGTTATGAGAGGGCTTCACCAGCCATGAAGAAGAATTCCACAGAAGCAGATCAGGCCCTCACATGATGTGAAATGCATGTTGTAGCACTTATTAAATTATAAGCCATATAATGAGCATTTATAAACACTATCTCATGGGTTTTTTTGGTAAAAATCCTATTAAGTACAGGTATGATTGGAGAGACAATGTGATTTCGCCAAGTCTCATAACTGTTAGCTGGTGGATCCCAGACTTGAGCATGATTCTTCCCTGTTTCTTAAGTCTTTGCTCTCAAATGCTGCCCTGAAAAGCCTCTCCATCACAGATGCTAGCAGAAGAGAGGACATAGGTTGACTAAAGGAAGTCAGTATGAAGAAGGCCTTTTACCTTTGCCCACACTGAGCATTGTTAAAGGAAACCTTCCCTACTTGCCTGCAGCTTGAGTTCTTACAGCATGGCTGACTTTTCTAGACTCTTAAGGTCAAAGAGTGAATAACATATCATGTTCAGCAATTTCCTTAACCCCACCCACACCCAAAAGATTCTTCTGTTAGGGGTTTTAAACTCTTTTTATTGCACAACACACACAACCTAAAATATACCATTACAGAATTTCAAGTACCATTTAGTACTATGATAGATATTCACAGTGTAGTGCCCCCATCATCGCCATCTAGTTCCAGAATGTTTTCATAATCTCAAAAGGGAACCTTGTACCCATTAAGCAGTCATTCCCCATTCCTCGCTCTTCTAGTTCCTGGCAAACATTAACCTGCTCATGGCCCCTCCTCGCCAGTCCTGCTACCTGATGGGGTGCTGCAGCCCTGTGACCAGGGTGGGGTATGACTCTAGGATCAGAGACTCAGCTGGGCAAGTGAGTTCTTTTATCAGGTCAAGGTTATTGAAGGATTAAGTGAAACTATGTAAAACTCCTGGTCTTGACCTTGGGCAAGTTGCTCAACACTTCTTGGTTTCCTTGCCTTCTAAGATGCGGATGTAATAGTATACATGCCATGGGAAAGTCATGAGGATTAAATGAGGTCATGCATGAAAGTGTGTAGAACAGTGCCTGCACATGGGGATTGCTTAGTAAGTGTTAGTAGCACATGCTTGGTAAGTGCTGCCATGAGTTAGTTAGTTAGTTAGTTAGTTAGTTGTCATCACAGTAGCATTGATCACTTACTCTATATTTCAGGACATTTTCATGATTCTCTACCTAGAATAGAGCTTGGAGTCCTTAGTTTTGCATGTAAGGCCGTCTGTATCTGGCTTGCTTTCCTTAATGGTTTCTCTTCCTATCTTATTTCCCATGGACCCATTTCCTACTGTCCCTGTGGACCACCCTCAGTTGACAAGGCCCCTGGCTTTCCAACCTCCTTGCTCTTCACTCAAGCTCTTCTGTCTAACTCTTCCCTCTGTTGTAATGACCCGCTGTTCATCCTTGTTTTTTTTAACCCATGGTAATGTCATGTACATCACAGGGTGTTCTGAGGATTATCTGCCATAACATAGGACTGAGTGATACACAGTACCTATTTATACCAACTGAGATACTAGGCATACATGTGTGGGAGACATTTGTAATTTTGCAGGTTGCATTAGTTATCGTCACGTATCATTATATTAAGACAATTTGTGCACACCTGCTTTCCCAACTAGACTGTAGATTCCTGGAGAATAGGGCCACACCTTCTCACTTTCTATGTCTCTACTTGTGCCTTGATGGAGCCCCGCATATAGTTTCCATAATTATTTATGAAATTGAATTGAAATGCAAGATTTCCCTAGTTATTCCCAACCCCTGCTTCCATTAGGGGGAGAAGGTAGTTGAATCAGAGCCAGTTAGTGAAATGGGTCAAGTTTACCTAGACTTTTTAGTCAAGGTACCTTGACTTTAGGGTCCAAACCAGTCCCTTGGAGCCCCAAGAATCTGTCACAGGGCTACTCTTGACTGGCCCCCTTTTCATGCTTTAGGGCTTTTCTGTCTTTTGTTCACACTTCAAGTTTTCCCGTTCTGGGGCCTGTCATTTGTCCAGGTCTGTCTTAGGTCAGTAGCTAATTAGTCTGACCCTGGTTAACTTGCTCGAGAGGGGCTAAGAGTATCACAAACTCACTGTGTGAACTTGAGCATATTCCTTCATCCTTCTGTCCCCAAGTGTCTCTCTGCTCCTGTTCCTAGGGACTGCCTGCCCTTTCCTGGCCCGCACTATCTCCTGTACCCTCCTCACCCTGTGTGCTTTTGTTTGCTCTCTTCCCAGTGTGGAGCACCTCCTAGTTGGTTACTTCTCTCTCTCTCTCTCTCTCTCTCTCTCTCTCTCTCTCTCTCTCACACACACACACACACACACACACACACACACACACACGCACACAAAATCTTCACATGACATTATGTACTGACTTGACTCCTAAGCAGTTCCTCTTGTTTCTCTAATCAGTTAAAAGAAGTCAGGTCTCTGACGGAGGGCCTTTGGCACCTTCTATTCTGCAGCATTTGGCACCAGGTTGTGTAGACAGAATAGGATTAATACACACCTGATGAATTTAATTAACTTAAAAAAATTACAGAAACAACTTGTGTGTACCTTAGACATTTAAAAAATACAATTCCCTGTAATCCCACCTCGAATGCAACCTTTACCAACATAACCAAGTGACTATCATAGTTAATAGTTAACAGTTATTAAGCATTTGGTATGTACTAAGCCCTTTGCTAAGTATCCATCTAAATAAATTTTTATTCTGGAGTTCTTATTATACCCATTTTATAGACTAGGAAACTGAGGCATAAAGAAAATTAACTTATCCAAGGCCGCAAGGCTTTAAGTACAAGAGCTGAGTTCTAAGCACAAGCCATCTGTCTTTAGGGGGTCTATCTCCTTGACACCATGCTAAACTATCCGCCTCCCACAACCTGCTGAACCATCCCTGCTCCTCCCCTCCCCCATGTTCAGTGGGACAGATCTCCACTGGACACAGGGAAGTTGAACTTTCTTTCCCTGTGCTCTCGCTGGCTAAGTGATGTTAGCCCAATCACTGCACCTCTATGAGCCTGAGCTTCCTCATTTGTTAGCCTGGGGACTGGTCTTAGCGAGCTGTTGCCTGGCTGGAACATTAGTGATTTCATGAATTAAACACTGAAACAGGGTTTGCTTTCCTGCTATGTTCTTCCCTCTTGTCTCCGAACCTGCAGCCATGTTATCTTCCATCCATGCAGTCAGGCAGTTGGGTCACTCTGACCCAGGTACCTCCACCCACCTCAGTGTGCATGGAGAAGCAGCCAGCCTGCCACCATCCCACCATCCCTGGGCTTTGCAGCTCGGTTTGAACTTAGTGGGTTATGTAAGCCATTTACGATCTGTTTTCATAGCGTACGCATCCGCATCCTTTGAACTGCAGATGGGGCGCCTGCTGTTTATGAGGCTTCCTGGAGTTTGGACCTAGAGGGAGGGTACTCCGGGTTTACAGGGCTTCCCATTGTGCACACATTTATCAGAGGCTGTGTTGTCTTGTTTTCCCCCCACCACTTTCCGGTCGGAGCAATGGGGTGGAGAGTGGAGTTTGTCTGAGGCCCTTGTATGCGTGTGTATGCAGCCCCTGCTGCATACACAGCAGACTCAGAGTAATGCCTGGGTCATCTAATGCTGTGGGTTAATGAGGGTCAGGGTACCCCAAGGCTTGTTAAATCATAGGCTGCTGGACCCTACCCCAGAGTTTGTGATTCTGGAAGTCTTGGTCCCACCTGACAATTTGCATCATGCTGAAAGCTGTTGATCCAGGGGTCACACTTTGAGAACCCCCACACCAGAGAACTGAAACTTTACATGCTTTTAAGCACTAAACTGAAACTAACTGAAACTTTTCTGGGCATATTTTTAGGTAAAAATTACTCACGTTTATTCTAGTATACTGAAAAAAGAATTGAATATGTCCTTAATCTAAATAGTCATAATTATGACTATTCATTATTGTGGCTGGCTGTAATTTGGGATCTCCCAGATCACCTAGAGGTTGGCCCTGCATTGTACATTTCTGACCCTTCCCTGGAAGTCAGGGAGCCCACTTTGCACTTACTAGTTTGCCAGTAGCATTCTCCCTGCCTGGAACTTAAAAAAACTGTCTTCTTAAAATGTTCACACCTATTAACAGTAGAGAGTAGAACAGTGAACTCCCATATACCCATCATCTGCATTTTTAGCATTTTTGCTTCACCATTTTTCTGCAGACATATTCTCAAGCCAATTCCAGACATCATAACATTCCCTTCCCAAATATTTCTGACTGCATTTGTAAAAAACAGACTTTTTTTGCATAACCACAAGACCATTATCACAACTAACAAATCCAACATTAATCCCTCAATATCATCTTATACTCAAACCATATACACATTTCCCCAGTGGTTCCAAAATTTCTTTTTCATTAAATCAGGATGAAAAAAGGTTGACATGTGCTGTGCTTTTGATTGTTATGCGCCTTTCCCTTTGACTCTGCTCTTCTGGGGCAGAGGGAATCCACAGTGTCTGGGGGGATAGAGAGTTGCTGCCAGTTATCCAAAGCTGAGAAATGCATCTAGCATCGGGAAAACAGCCTTTGAGTGAGGGTCGGTGAGAGGAGTGCCTGCACAGATGCTCTTTTACTTCCTTTTGTTTTCCTTGATCAGCAGAGGCAAAGAGACCAGGCATGTGACTTCCAGATCAGCCAGTTATTTCATGCGGGGGTGAATATCTGTTAGAATATGTTTTTAAGGCAGTTCAGTTGCCCAGGGTCAGAAAAGGAGTTCTTGGCCCTGAAGACTCTTGGCTGTGGCCGGAGTGTCTGGGATGTGTGTTTTATTCTCCACGGGCTTTCCTTTCTCTCTCTGTTAATAATCCAGCCTCTCTGTGGGGCAAATATTCCTTGGGGCTCCAGGCTCTGAGAGCTCGCACGCACACACACCTAGTCCCCTTGGGTGGCCTGCTTTCTTGCCAGAAATATGATAAATAAATATTGATGATTGTGCCTGGCCCCTCCCAGCCCCGCCCCCATGCTTATCCTTCACGTAGGTGTTTCAAACATGTTACAGGCTTCTAATTTAGCTTCCCTATCGGAATCAAAGGTCCCTTGCTGCAGTTTAAATGCCACAGTGTACTCGTGGCTGGGGCTGACGTGGATTGGAAGGCAAAGCTGGCCTGCGTCACCCGGCATCAGCTGCACCGCCATATGGCCCACAAGGCGATGCTAAGAGGGGCTGCCAGCTTCCAGCTGGGCTGAGGATGGAATCATGAGGTTGCCGGGAGGGGAGGACCTTTCTGGACAGGGACCTGATTGTTAGAGGTTTCCTGGGGCTTTTGACCTCTCGTTCAAGGCATGGGACCGAGCGGCCATGCTCTGCCTGGAGATGCCTGGTGTGATCATGCAAGGAGGGCCTGCAGGACTGGGGAGCGGGCCTGGCCGATTGCCCCAGTCCTGCCCAGCACAGTCCTCTGTGCTGCCTCCCTGACCTCCTGGCAGTTCTGTTAATGCATCTACTATGGTCCCCATTGTACTCCATCAGGGCACCAGCTACACTGTATTATAAAGGGCTGTTTTGCCTTGTTCTTATCCTTCTTTGGACTGGGAAGCCCTCAGGAGCAGTGATGTTGACCAGGAAGGGGGAGGATTAGAGATGGGCTTCACTGAGTGGAGAGAATGTTAAAAGCAGGGAGGTGCCAAATGAGCAAGACCTAAAGATAGCATCAGTAAGTTGTGTTGAATAACAAGGCAAAAGCAAGTGCAGGAAAGGCTGAGGGTGCTGTGTATACTGGCTGTACCACCTAGAAATTTGGCAAGTTTTGGACAAATTAATTTCTCTGTGCCGTTTTCTCATCTGTAGAATGGGAATAGTAGTGGTTCATATCTCAGTGAACATAAATAACTCAATGTATGAAGAGTATTTTGAAACATGTTGGGTATATATTAACTGCTCAGTAAATGTTATTACTTATCATTGTTATCTACTATTGGGCAAGACCTTGAATACCAGGATCCCTGGGAAACAAGTGCTGGGAATAGCACTGAGAGCCCCTGAGCGAGAGTTTGAATAATTGCTTCTTGATTGTCCCTACCACAGGGCCTTTGAACTTGAGACAGCTCTGCCTGGAACATTCTTCCTCGAGATGCCCACCTGATTTGTTCCCTTATGTCCCTCACTTCTATCAGATCTCTGCTCAAATACCACCCCATGAGAGGCCTTCTCTGGCCACCATATTTAAAATAGCAGCCTATTCACCCCAACTTAGATATGTATCTCTTTATTTGCTTATTTTACATCCCTGCTAGTAGTATGTAAACTCTGCAGGGACTGTGCTTTGTCCACTGCTATCTCATCTGAGCCTGAATTCTTCCCAGAATGTAGTAGATGCTCAATAAATATTTGTCGCCTGAAACTTAGCAAGCTATGTCCTGGGGTGACTAACTCAGTACCTTCAGTGATTCAGGCTAAATAACTCAGCCCCAGTCTCCTCACTCAGCATTTGCACCCCTAATGAGTCCTTCCATCCTGAAGGTGATGTGGCTCTGAGGGGACTCAGGCACGATGTCTTGAGCCCAAGTCGTGAAAGGTCTGTAGGAGGAATGTTAGAGCTCGCAGATCAGGTAGAGTAGGAGAGAGTTTCCAGGGAAAAGAGAGGGAGGAGGGCAATGGCTGGGCTAGTTGAGCTGCTCTGACAACTGGAGTATAATTCCCTCACCCTGCGTATGAGGCATGCCCTACTGGGCAGGGATTCGAACACCTATTTGTGCTTGGGCCTGTCCTGGTTATGATGGATTCTAGCAGGAGAGACCTGTTCCTGACCAGAAGATGCTTCTGGTGGCGGAGTTGTCCCTACCCCACCTTTGTATAACAACTGTACTGAGATCTGATTCACCATACACTCATTTCTTCACTCATTAAAAATGCACAGTTTAGGGTTTTCGTTGTATTCACACTGCTTCACAACCGTGACCTCACTTGTTTTTTAGACTATTTCATCACCCTGAAAGACGTCCCATACCTATTAGAAATTACTTCCCAATCCCTTTATCTCCCATCCTGGCAACCAATAATCCCCTTTGTGTTTCTTTGGATTTGCCTGTTTTGGACATTTCACATAATGGCATCATATTACAGAGAGGTAGGCTTTGGATACCCATTCTTCCTTTACATACTGTTTTTGAAGTTCATCCATGCGGTAGCTCGCATCAAAAGATGCTTTCCTTTTCATGGTTGAGTATGATTCTATCGTTTTGACCATCACAGGTTCAGTTTATCAGTTCAATAGCTGATGGACATTTGACTTATTCCACCTTTCGGGCTTTATGTGAACAATGCCACTATGAATAGGTCGGTACAATTTTTTTTGTCCCATTCTTTTGAAAGCTCAAAGTTTTTGAGACTTAAGCATATCATGCCCCCCACATGTTTAAAATTGCCAAGTATAGTCAGTCACTTCAAGGTAATTTTGAATCCGACTTTCCAAACTCCTCTCCCCATTGGGCACCGTGCTCCCTGCTGCCTGTGCCCAGAGGCTTGCCTGTGCTGAGACTCCTTGCTCTGGGCACATGCATCAAAGGAATCTGCCAGAACAGGCAGTGATATACATGTCAAGTAAGTGGTTTGCAGGGTCATCATTTTAATGTGTCATGAGCTGTTCTGTTGTGAAAAGGAGCGACTCCAGGTTCTGTGCATAAGGAGCGCATTAGGCTGAGGGGGTGTGGAGGCTGGGAGAGGAGCTGACACATGTGTCAGAAGAGGAGCCAGCCAGCTGGCTCTGATTTATCCGTGTCAGTGCCGGGCCGGGGAAGGCACTCAGGCCAGCTGGGTGCTGCTGCCAGGCTTCCAAGCTGTCTCAGCCCCAGGGAGGCTGGGCCTTTCCCCTCACACCCAAGCTCCTTGGGGAAGCAGGGGCGGCAGCGGCTGGGAGATGCCTGTTGTTCCTCAAATTCAGCAATTAGCGCCATCTCTTTTGAGGGCAGCCTTCCTCTTAGCTCTAATCTGAAATGTCAGTTATTACACTCTTTTGACTTAAGTATAGAAGTGCCTCGGTTATGCTCTCAGGAGTAAGACAGAAATAGCGAGTGAGTGTGGGTGAGTAATCTTCTAAAAGCATTCACAGGGGCTATCCTTGCCGTGGCATTATGTGCTGATTAAAGTTTGAGGGAGTACTCAGGAGTCCGGCACTAGGGCTGGGGGCAGGGGAGGCAGAGTGTCTTAGGGAATCCTGGCTTAATTCTTCACCCTTTCTCTTCTGGGAGATCCACCAAGCACCTGATATTCTTTTAGCTTCCAGTGTGTCACTGTGATTAGATTTATGGGAGGTACTAAAAAGCGTAGGACGTTGCTCTTGAGTCTTACTTAGGTCAGGTGCTAGTTAAGGAGGTGAAACATGTTTGCACAAAGTGGAGGGTATATTTGAAAGTGCTGCATGAAAGGGATTTATGGTTTGATTATAGGAGGGAGGGGTTGCTGTGAACTGAGGTGGTCAGGGAGGGCTTCCTGGTGGAGACAGCATATTGAAAAGGGAAGGTATCAGAGATAGAATAGTTTGCTTTTACTTGATTCGACCTGCCTTTGTCTACTAAGGATGGAAGCATCATAGACAAGAAAGTTAATAAATAGGAAAAAGAAAGAATTGGCTATCTGGTTGCTCTAATTTAGCAGTGGATTTGGTTTTGAGCTTCTTGGCAGCCAGGACATCATGAAAAGCAAGTTAATTACAAAGCTGTGTTGATGAGAAAGGGAGATCTTTATAGCTCCTGAGTGGAGACAAAATTCTTCCATTAGACATTTTTCTGAAATCATTTTCTTGTATAGGAGTTTACACAAATGACATGAGGGCATAACAGACATGGAGCCATCAGCAACGTAAACCTTTATAAATGTGGAAGATCAAGCACCATTGCACTGTGATGGTTGGAAAGATCCAGTTGTGTGGCTCTGACTTGATCCAAAAAGAACTCAGAATCATTTGCTAGAAGAGTAGATGGAAGAAACATCTCCCATGGGCCTTTCTGGTGGAGATTTAGAGGGGGTACTACTCTGGTGAGATTATACCTGGGGAAAGGATGTGCATTCTTCCCTCTGGCTTCTCACACTCTATCATATAATTGCCCTGACTGGGTATCAAATTTGCTGCTGGGAGCACAGAAGGAAACATGTCTGATTCCAGAATCTGGAGCTAGTCTTGTCTCTAACACTAGAACTCTCTATTACACTCTTCCTTGCTCTATGTCATCAAGCCCATAAAGTCTCTGCTCTTGTCTCTGACATATCTCAAGCAGTTTGAAATCCAGGAAGGGTAATTTTACTTAAAAAATTTTACTGAAAAAAAAAAAATCCAAGATAGTCACAAGTACAGAAAAGAGACATGCTAGTTGGTTGGCTTTGCAACTGTTCATACTGTCAGTAGGTTTTAGGCCACTTGCTGAGTATTTACTCTTTGCTTGGTGCTTTACCTACTTGATGTTTGTGTCAGTTTTACATCTTCCAGAAGTTTGTACTGGTGTTACCTCCATTTTGTTGCATAGACTGGGGCTTGTGGAGATTTCGATGTGCTCTTGAGCTAAGTAACTCAGGTTTTAGCCAACATTCCTGCCTTGGTCCCTGCTCTGTCTTTCACTCCCATCTGAATTTTGTTGCTGGGAATACGATGAGGTAGGCTGGGTGGTCTCAGACACACATTTTCAGAGGCTTGGCGGGAAGCCTCTTTCAATACACCTGGGCTCTTTTCAATTCTTTGAAGCTTTTGAAGAACAGTATTTTCAATGGGGCTGACTTGGCCTCTGATGTCAGGTTCTCTCTGGAAGGGCGGGTCTGGAAAAGCAAAGAAGGTGGGTATTTAAAAGATAGATTGTGAGCAGGTCCCTCCTGGGTCTGCTCACCTGCAGTTGTACCAATGGCTTCGTTTCTTCCATCAAGATAATAGTTACCACTTATTGAGTGTACACTAAGTGTTTTACTTGTACAATTTAATGTACACAGCCAATATCCAGCAATATCTAACACATAAACAGACTTAGCCTTTTGACAGATGAGAAGCACAGGGTGGTCTGAGAGCCCCTTGAGGTGCTTCCTCTTTGTCCCCTGAAGATCTGGGCTGTGCTTCGGCTTGCCTCTGTGGATGGGAGAAGCATTTCCTCCTCAGAAAAGGAACCCTTTCAGCACAAAACACCAGAGACCTGTCTGGTGGAAGATGGACCCCAGGCTTATGCCAAAGGACCGGGACTGAAATGATTTCATAACAGGACTCATTCCCATCACTGGAACCCAGACATGGTGCTACACAGCCAAGTACAGGAAGTGTCAAGACTTCTGCCAGGTCCCATCTCTCTCCATGCTGTCCTTTCAAGACAACCTCAGCCCTTACTGATTTCCCCTCTTCTGGGAAAGTGAAAATCTCAGCATTTAGATTCTGCAAGATCCAGTTCTGGCCTTGATTCTCCAGTTTTCCCTGGTAGCATGCTTCCCAGGTGTCAGGGCCCCTCTGTTGTCTAGTATCACCCTCCTGCCAAGACTTGATTAGCCCTACAATCAGGAAGGACTTAAGGAGCATGTGGTTTAAGCTATTCATTGCATCAGTCTAGAGAAGGCCAACTCTGGGTCTCTTTCACCCTTGTTGAAAGACTCCCAAACTGAAGTGGACACACTGGGAACTTTGTGTATTGTTTGTGTTGGTGGAGGCTTTCCTGCACGCCTGGGATTTCTCCACTTAGATCTGAAATCCTTTTACTTAATTAACCCCATCTCGCTGATGTTTCAGGCTTACTGATGTTTGGTATCCCATCACAGAATCTCAGAACTCGAAAGAATCCTTGAGATCAGGAAGTTCAATCCCTTCAGGACAAATACTTCAGATTGTCTTTTAATTTACTCTCATCATTTTCTAGAAAGGCTGGGGCCCACTATGGGCCTGAGGTCAGTGCTTTGATTACAATACTCCAGGAGTTCTTCTTCTAGTCATTATCTTTTTTTTTAAATGCTGATTTTCCTATTTCAGTTCTTAAAGCACAGCCCACCTGTATGAATGTCAATAGGTGAAACTACTGACTCAGGATACCATTGTGCAGTACAAGGTGGGTGAGATTCTTATTGACATGAGGAAATTGAAACACTTGTTTTACTAAGAGACTATAAATAAAGGCAGAAGATTTTAGTTCAAAGAAAGAAATGATTGTGGTTGACAATAAAACCAAAATAGGAATGTGTTTAAAGAATGATGAATTAATCTGCTCATGGGTTCCCATTATAATCCAGGATCAGTGTTTCAGCATGACCCACATGTATACAAGTGCATGAAATTTGTTATCTGTAGCTCAACTGGGTGTGATATTTAGAATTTCCCAGAAACTCATCAAGGGAAATATACACCAAAGCTGAAGGAAAGAATTGGGTGACAACTGGTTCCAACTCTTTACCCATTTCCTATATATCATAAATGTTGAGAAAAACTCAGCTGTTCATTTAGTAAGCTCACCAACAAATAAATTCAAATTACTACTTTCATGCCAGAGCCTAAAGGTAAGGGGTTACTATTTCCCTTGGGGTGGAAAGAGATTGCTATCTGTTTTGTTGGAGATGAGTTAGATGACATTAAAAAAAAAAAAGTCCTTTAAAATCATATATCAAAAAAATGCTTGTAATTCTTTCTTTTGTGTGAGCTTGCTCATGTCTTACAAAATGGTTTGGCTTGAATGCTTTAGAGACAAATGGGCCTCTGGCATCTCTTGGATGGATCGGTCTTTGGCATTAGGAGTGGACATGCTGAAGAAACTGAACTTCACTCAAGCCACAGTCTTCTTCCCTATGGCCTGGACTGGGGCAGTTCTCATTTCGGACCCTGAGACTCAAAACTCACTCCCTGATGCAGACCTTGCTTTTAGCAAATCTTCAGGCCTGGGTGGAGGAAATACTTTTTCACCTTTAATATGTTCTTAAGCCATGCGTAACTTTAACATGCATAACTTTAATCCATGCATAACTTTTAGCCATGTGCTTTTGATTAATTCTTACTTAATTCCTTAGTGTTTTTTTCCTTTTTAAGTCAAATGAGGAGTGAGCCTGGAGATTAAACTTTCTGAAGAGGTATTTTTGACAACAAAACAGTCCATTTATCAAAAGGTGCAACTAATGGCCAAAGCTGATTGAATATCCAGTTTGTGTTGTAAGGTGTGTGACCTGTGGAGGGAATTCAGAGGAGGTGTTTCATTTGAACTCACTGGTGTTCACAGCCACAGGGTAACCAGCTCCAAACTGATCTTAGACTCTACTCCTGCCCACAGGGCCACCGTACTGGTAGCGGCACCTTTTGTGGTTTGCTCCCAAAGGTCTTCATTCACTACCAAGTGTTGCTCTTCACGGCGTGGTCATGCCCTTCTTCTTCTTTCTTGCTTATTCTCCCCCACCCTTTCATTTGAGAGGTTAAATATCTTGGCCAAAGTTTTGATGGTGCGGAAATAGAACTCTGGACCATTGACCCCCATACTCCAGCCCAAAGATGAGACCACCCAGCAGGATCCTGGGCTGCTGTTGAGAGCGTCTTCCCAGAACTGGCCTCTTGGCAGAGATTGCCTATTAGAACACAGAGCCTCACTGCACTGAGGGGATTTCCCATTTTTCCTGCTACCCTCCCTCTTCTTACTTCTAGGCAGTCTTGACCCAATTTAGGACCAGGAAACTGTGGATAGCAGAGGGAAATATGAGCCTTATTGCAGTGAACTTGTAAGTCCAGAAGTGGGTTCCAACCTGATCCCCCCATTCCTACCTCTATGCGGCCCCTAGGAAACGTAAAAGACATGCTGGAGCTGGGAGTGATTACTTCAGGACTCTGGCAAGTGCTGTTTTTCCTTCCCCTGCTCTGCTGGCAGGTGCCCATGTTGATTTGTGTGCGGGGGAGGATTTGCAGCGTTGACCTGTGGTGGATGGAAGTGTGTAGATCTGTGGACTCCATAGTCAGTTAACTTTCCTGTTCAGGCTGACATACTCAACTGAGGGAAGGAAAAGAGGAGATGTTTATTCACGGGGAAGACTTGCACCAATGTCTTGTTACCTTTTTGGTTCAAGGAGCTGTGTAGACCTCTAGATTCTATGCTCTAGAATGAGAGACTCATCTCATACTTGCTCACTGAAGTCAGAGAGAAAGCCCTGTGGCCACTTGCAAGTTGGTTTGGCTCTTTCTCCAGCCTGCAGACATTCTATTTACCTTGAATAAGACCAGAGAAATTCCTAGAGAATTCATGGTGACACAGTGAGAGGCAGAGAAGAGGTAGTGAGAGGAGTGTGATAAATAAATCACAGTAAGACAAAAACAAAAAGAGACTCAGGTGTCACTGCTTGACCCCTGGTAATAAATCTTTTTTTTTAAATTTTGTGTTTTTTATGGTGGATAGTCATTATTTGCCCCATCGGTTTCTGATAATAAATCTTCGTGGTGGAATTTTAAACCCTGGGATGGGCTAAGGATGAGGGATATTTATGTTAATCATACTTCATAGGAGCCTCTTCCGCTTGCATTTAGGTTCCTTGTGGTGGGAAAAAAGAAAACAGCTGACTTCCTGTGAGTAAATTTGGGGAAATGGCATGACCAGGTCCTACTTTGGTTTTTATGTTTGCTTTTTATGGAAGTGGTGTGCTTTCTACTTTGAAGGAATCTGTACCAATAATTTTATATTACACACACACACACACACACACACACACACACACACACAACCGAAGGCAACCGTTTTTTCAAATACTTTCCTTTTTGAAGGAGGGTAAGGAGCAATTATCCAAACCTCCCAACTCAATACATTGTTTATTGTAATTGCTTTTTTTTAAGAACATGAAAATAAAAAGTCTGCACAGCAGTGTTCTCTTTTAATTAACCTCTTAATGGGAAATTTCAAGAACTTTCAGAATCTGAAAGAATGCTTTTGTCAGAAATATGTATCATCTCAGCATCCTATTTATGATACCCACAAGTCTCCATCTCCTTGCTTGCCCTTATTCTAATGGCATACATGTAGAAAGAGGGTATGTAACCACCAAGTTCATTTGGCTGAGATAGTCTATACAGGCAAGCTCTCATAATTCAGATTAGCACACTCAAACTATGGAGCATACTTTTTCTCTAATCATTGTTTTCAGGTTCTTTATAAGCATCATAGAAACAGTCTTACAAAGAATGTGCCTTCACTCACAGAAGAAATTCTGTTGGCTTGCTGTCCTCTCTGGCACGGGTGTCTACAGGGAAAGATCCATGAGTTGAATTCCTTACTGAGTGATTTTATTGGAGGAAGACTTAGGGTTCTATCATAGGAGTTAAGGACATCTCTTCTCTCACCCTTTAAGGTGATGTCCCCCAGAGTATGGTGAAAGAGAAGTACCAGGGATAGAAAACATTTGTGGGAATAGTGAATCTAGGCAAAAATATCCCCAAAGAGAAACATTTGGCTTGATACCAAGCAGAGGAGTTAAAACTCCCGGAGTGAGTCTCCGGAAGCTTTCTGGAAAGAGGCCATTCCTTGGCCATGATGCCAGTGCCCGAGCGAGAAGCAGAAATACTGGCCAGGCCTGTGGATGGTTACCCAAACCCAGATGTCCGAGGTCATGGAGAAGGAAGTCTGAGATGGCCCAACGTTTTACACCTTTTCCATCCAGATGTTTTTGATTGGTAGACATGACTTCTGGGGATATTTGACAATTTTCTTAGCAGAAAAAGTCAAAGCAATTAAAGAGTCTCAAAGAGCTGTACATTCTGGGAGTGCTTTTTGCCTGCCTCAGCCCCATCCTGGCCTGGCTCTCATTATCCACAGAGACATCGGATTAAGTCCCAACGACTCGGACTATATATGAGTCCCATGGGGATGGGTTTTGGAAGGAACAGTTCAGAACCAGATCACATTTCATTAGTTGGGTTCCTTCTTTCCTGGCATGATCCAATTTGGTTGAGAAATGAAAGACATGTTCGTGTTTCTTTTTCTTTTTTCATTCCACAAAAGCTCGAATAGCCAATAGTTGGCTAGAGGGATAGATGAGAGTTAGAAGGGGCAGAGTGAGGCTGGGAGATAATATTAAATCATTCTTTTCCTCTTACCTGGAGCTCCATCTGAGTAATGGCCAAACATATGAGCAGGCGAATGGCTGTTGAATACTGATGCTGTCTCCCCTCATTGTTTAGGCAGCCTATGATTTCACATGTCAGATGAAGGGAAACCCACCTCCACTGTTAGTTGTCTGTCCCTTCTCTGCATGTCTCAGCAACCATGGTCCTTACCACACAATTAGACACAAATTTCATGCCTATTTATTGGCTACTGTTTCTTATGTCTAAATGTGTGTTCACTTAGCAGTAGGCTAGCGTGGCCCAGAACTCACAGGACCACTTTTTATCTCTCCATCACTAAGACAGGATCTTGCCACAGAGAGTTATTGATCATCTGATTGTTCTGTGGCTGACACATTTATCTCATCAAAACCTGGTTTCAGTGTTTGGCAGATTCTGGGCCATTTTGGCCGCAGCGCTTGTGGAGCAAGATTTGAGTTGTTTGTTCCCATTTATTGGTGAACTGGGCAATCCATCCAAATTGAAAATTCTCTAATCAGATTAGCTCATTTTTAATCATCTGGAGTCTGGCTGAGTTTGTACTGTGAGTTTGTACTGTGTGGGAGCCAGCAAGGCCCAACTGTCGCTCTGCCTTCCTTTGTACACTCTTGACGGAGGTCTTTTCATCCTCGCCCACCTTGCGTCTTAAAAACTGTGAGTCAAACTGTGTTGTGAGGTTTTTTCTCCTTCCTCCTGATGGGTACTTTCCACTTGCCATTTTCTCTTGTACCTCTTCTGTTAGGCTTTATGGCTTCACTGTCACACTACCTTCAGATTTGGAGGAGCGTGTGTGCATGTGTACATTTACATCTGCATATATGCTGGCGTGTGTCCCTGTGGATGTGTCTGCACACATATGTACACACACCTGTGCATGCACACACAGGTATGTTGGTTTCCATGTGTGTGTCTGGGTGCTGTGTGTGTACATAATTGCCAGTGTGTTGCCTCTGAGTGAGTGACATGGCATCTGAGTAGGATCTGGAACCCAGCAAAGTGAAAAAGTAATTTTTTTTTCATCCAGAGACTGCATTTTCTCACCAGCATCACATTTATTTAACCTTTAGTACAGAATTGTGGAGGGATTCTGTTTCCTGAGTGTGTAAGTTATTTTCTCTGATGTGGGCTTTAGCCAGTGTTTGCCTTTAGCATGAAATTTGTATTTTGTGCTCATGTATTTTGGTATGCTTTATTATGTGGGGTCGTACTTAAGGGTTAGAATCAATCAGATATAGATTAATCTGTGGATGTTTTGCATTTGCTAGTGCATACTTGTCTCCAAAGCTTCAAATCCCAGAACCCTGGATACATCCGAAGGAGGAGAGGGAAGGAAAGAGAGACAGAAGCAGGAACATATTTAGTCTCAGTTCCCATGATTCCCTGCACTTCCCAGGATGCACATGCCTACCATTACTCTGTCACTCACATTACCCTCCTGGATGCCCAGGTGAGCGTTCATGCCCGACCACCACTCATGCAGATCTGCCAGCTGTGGGATGATGAAAATGCCCTCTTCCCTGTGCCAGCAGGGCTCCTATACCCTCTTCTTAGTGTTTCTTATAGAGAGGATGCCAGGGATTGGCTGGAGGTGTCAGCCTCCCCCACGGCCCGTTGTCTCAGCAGGCCATGCCCTGCTGCCCTCCGCCTCCAGCTATGTGGACTTGCTGCTTTCCCCGGGGAAAGGCACCAAAGAGTCCCCAGAGGGGAGTGACCACGCAGATGGATTTCGAAGGTGGACATCCTGCTTTCTCTCTCTGGATAACACAACACCGGCTGTGGCTTTTTATTTTAGGGACATGATGTCGCTCATCTGTTTCCCAAGTATGAGTCTTGCTTAAGTTTTCACATTTATACATATGTAGTGTTTGAATTATAGTCACGTTCGTGTAGATTGTACCATTTGAAATATATCCTGAGATGTCAGCTAAGTGGCGTCCCCTTCCTCGAGGGGCGTTCCTTGCCTCGGGGGCTTGCCAAAGTAGGACTTACTGTTTTTCCCAAACATGCTGAATATTGCTTGAGCGTCCTACCTTCACAGGGGGATGAGACTGGCACAACCACAGTCCCGTCCCCAAACCCACAAAAACACCCTGTGATTTAGGCAAGCAGTGGTTAGGGTTATCTTTACTTCCTAGGTGGGTGATGAAATTGAGACAGCATGAAGGTGCCAGCCCTCAGCTGCTCCCTCTCTCCTGGCCTGCGGGTCACCAGGACTGGCCCCATCCGCAGCAGATTATTTCTTCCTTCCTAAAAATCCAGGCTGCTTCTTGCCATGTGGAGACAATGAAATCCTTAACCAAGGGTGAAAGAGACCAACCAAATCAAAACAAACAAGGAGTTTTTTTTTACACTTTTCTTAGGAAGTCATTAAGGAATTATTGAGGTGATTAATGTGGGTGGAAAATATTTAAGTTTGGTCATTGTTTAGGCTGGCCACTTTGACTGCGTTCGAAATTGACCTTTGGAAGCCACTGCACTGTTCTCTGGGAGTGCTGTCTCAGTCCTGGGCTTTCCTGGGGTGTGTGGGGCTGGATCAGGTGACCCCAGAATTTGGAGAAGATGAGGGACTGTAGTGCATGTAGAGGGGAGCCTATTGGTGAATAGGGAGTGTGAGGGTGGGAGAGGTGGGTCACTTCTCATCCCCCCAGCTGACATTCTTCCTTGGCCTGTGTTGGCAAAGATGGAGATGACCTAGAGGATTTTGGAGGCTAAAGGGAAAACAAGGGGCAGGACTCAGGAAGAAGGCAGAGCGAAAAGGAATAAGCAGAATCTGTTTATATAGGGCTTGCATTAAGCAGATCCTTTTTCTGGCAAATGCTGCTAGCACTGGGCTGGGGAGAGCCTCTCAGACAGCTAATGAGAGGTTCCTTTTCCCTGGTGCTGTCACCTCCACCTTCCCCCCACCCACAGGCATGAGGATGGGGAACCTGGTGGCCCCAGCTTGACCTCTCCCCCTGCAACCTCTCTGCCCAGGCACAATGCAGCAAGCCTCTGAGGCCCAGGTTTTTCCTCTGAGAGCCGCCCTTTGTGACGTAGACTAAATCCTGGCCATCTTCCCCTTCCTCCTCCTTTGTCTTTCCTCAGAACTTTTGTTCCGGTTTTGCACTTGCCTAAGACACAGGGGAAGTGGAGTAGTTCTATTTTTTTAATGTATTTGTTTATACACACACACACACACACACACACACACACACACATTTTACATCATTGTTCATTTTTGTACGATGTTTGTTTTCTTCTCTCAGCAGTTCTGTTGGGGTGATTCTGTGTCAGTGTGTGTGTGGGGGGAGGTGGGCCCCCACCCCTCCACCCCGTTACAGGCAGGCTCTGCCCCTTCCTCTCCAAAGACCCGCGCTCCCACCCCGCACCCACCATGCCTTTCTGCCCAGGAAATCTTTTTCTAGCCTTCCATGTCTTGTCCAGTCTTGGGGGTGGGGAGGGGGTGGGGTGGAGCGCCAGCTTTCTGGCTGCATGCTCAGTCTTTGCCATGATGGCCAAATCACAGCCCCTCACCCTTCCACAGCACACCCTAGCCTGGTGGAAGGTGCTGGATGGCAGGAAGGTCACCCTTCTTCCTTTCATTCTCCCAAGGCTCTTGGAGTTGTAAGCACAAATCTCCATTTGACAGCGGGGAAAGAGGCCTGGAGAGATTGAGTGGCTTCTTCATTCAGGTTAAGCAGATAGTTTGGATAGTAGAGTCAGAATTAGTACCCAGTCATTCTTGGTCCTACTTTTTCATAAAGCCAGAGAGCAGAGAGAAAGACATGGGGTAATAAAAATAACTGAAGGAGAAAGAGAAAAAAAATTATGGAAAAGAGGCAAGACAGTGGTGGAACTGGGAGAGTTTTAGAAACTGGTGAAGGTTCTCATATCTGCCTCCCAGGGCCACAGGGAAAAGGAGATGTGTAGACAAATCTCCTAGCAAATGCAGGTTTTGATAACTTGCCCTGATCACCTTCTTTTTTTTTTTTTAAAGATTTATTTATTTATGCATACAAGAGCTGGGGTGTAGGCCAGAGGTGTGGGGTAGTGAGAGGACTCACTAGAGACAGAGCGGGGAGCAGAACAGGCAGAGCAACTGAAGTACACTGCTGAGGGGAGCAGCAGGCGAGGCAGGAGCGGTCTGTTGCGCCATGTGGGAATCTCCCTGGCTGGATATTGAACCCATGCTGCAGTGGCTGAGATAGCTTCATAGGCGGAGACTTAACCTGTTGTGCCACCAGGGACGCCCTTTCTTCTTGATCACTTTCACTAGTCACTGAAAGAAAAGAAACCTCTGCTGGGTACCTGCCTGGTCCTGGCTCTTTGGAGCCTCCTTTGGAGCCTCCTTTGGGTCTTTCGGTGTTGAGATGGCAAAGACACCGGCTCTTCCCTCAGTGAGCCTGCAGCCTACGCCAGACCACATGTTCGGGAGAGTTCAGTAACACAGCAAAAGGTTGTTCATTGAAGAAACATGAAGTAAGCATCTGCCGTGTGCCCAGCAACATTGAGGATCAAGTTGTGGGTTCCGAGAACTGAGCAGGGAAGGCAGTCAGGGAAGAGGAGCATGAGCTGGAGAAGGTAGCTCCTCACATCCTTAGTGTGGAGGGTGCTGGAGAGATGTCAAGTGAGCAGCTCTGCTGTCACCTCCCAGCCATGTTCTGCTCGGGGCAGCCTCTTCATGCCTTCTGTGCTGGTGTTCCGTGAATGGAGTGGCTATGGCAGGTGACTGGCTAGCTAGCTGGGTTGAGTATATTATCTTGGCAAGAGGCCTACCTGATGGTCTCCTCTTGGTTTCTTTGTCCCTTTCCCCTTGGGTTTCCTTGGGGTTTGCGCAGGGGTTTGAGCAGGAACACCTCTGGATGGGTCTTTGAAGGCCACGAGTCCAAGAACTGTCGTGGCTCCTCCACCTCTGCCCTCTGATGGACAAGCCAGACAAAGAGGTTGTGCCATGTCCAGGAGTACCCCCAGGAGAAGAGTAGGCATCCAGGCTGCAGGAGGTAGAGAGTGTGGAGTAGTGAGCATAGGAGACCTGGATCTGGGCTGTGCTTCTGGCCAGCTGCATGCCCTTGGTAGGCAGCGAAAGTCACTTCCCACTGTGCGGACCTTGTACCAAGCCTGCTGCAGACACCAACTCCTGGGATCCCCATAGCAGGGGTACAAATGGGTGCTGTCCCTACCCTCCTTGTGCAGATAAGTGAATAGAAGTTCATGGAAGTCATGGGCACCTGGAGGCAGAGCTAGGATTTGGGATTCAAGTCTGCCCTCCCTGACTCCCAAGACCTCACGATGATGACTATTGCATCCTAATAATTACTCACTCGCCCCAGATCCCACCATTCCCTTTCTTTTCTCATCTGTAAGATCAGGACTCAAATAAACAGACTCCTCAGGCCCCTCCCACCATTGTAGAATTGTAGAAAGAGGATGTCCCAAAAGGCAAAAGCATGGCCTTGGGAATGGGGGAGCAGCAGACATGGCGAGAAGTAGACACACTGCGAAGCCCTGTTTGGTGTCTCGGCCCCTTTCTCCCCTGGCTGGCTGGAATACGCCCACCCTGCGGGAGCACTCTGGTGAGCCCTGGGGCTGCAGTCCCAGGAGACTATGCACTGGGGTGGATGCTGAGGCTGAGGCCGCCCCCTGCAATTGGGGTCCTTAACACCTTCTCACCCCCACTTCACCCCGCCCCCCAGGCTACTCTGCGGAGCTGTGGCTGCCACATCAGGTTAGAAATAGAAATCCTCTGCCAGGCCCCAGAGCCCTCCCCTCCCTTTTTGCTGCTACTCATCCAGGGGACCAGTCTGCGCCGCCTTAATTTGTGGGGCCTCACTCAGAGAGTCAGGGGCCTGGAGGAAGCCAGGGACTCATCAGCCTGGGCACTCTGGAGCAAGCCCTGGCTGGGGTACGGTGAGGTGAGCCCCCCTATGATCAGGGCGGTGTCTGGCTCTCAGGCTTCATGGTTGTCCAGCCCCACCCCTAGTATCCCCACCCCCTACTTTGTTCCCACAGCTGCTTCATGAGCTCAGAGAAGGTGATCTGACCCTGCGCGCAGGATGGCACATCGGGCATAGGCCGTCTGTAGCTTCACCTGTCCAAGGAACACAGCCCGTGGCAGAAGCAAGAAGGTCCTGAAGGCAGCCCAGGGCAGCCTCAGGGGGTGAAGGCCGCTTTTGTTCTCTTTTCATTGCAGCCTTCTCCTCCCCCCCCCCCC
>PVIJ01005689.1:0-100740 GCA_004024925.1 Scalopus aquaticus
TGGTGTCTTTGTGTAGGTACACGTTCACCTTGTTATTGGGTAAATCTCTAAGGTTGTTGGGTCATAAAGTAAGTAAGATTGGTGGGTTATTGCTATATGTTTAATTTTATAAGGCATTGCCAAATAATTTCCCAAGTGTTCATATTATTTTGCAATCTCACCTACAATGTTTGGCGTTCTAGTTCGTCTCATTCTTTTTAACAACTGGAATGTAATTGCTGATCAAAGAAAGCAATAAAGCAAGTATTAATAATTGGTGGATCTGGGTAAAGAATATATAGGTGTTCATTTTACTATTCTCTCCCTTTTTTCTTTAAAATTTAAAAAAAAATTAGAAAAAACCTAAATTGCATATTATATAGAATTGGACTGTTTCTTTTTTTTTTTTAAGATTTTATTTATTTATGCATACAAGCTGGGGTACAGGCCAGAGACATGGGGCGGCGAGAGGGTTCACCAGAGACAGAGTGGGGAGTAGAACAGGCAGATGGACAGAAATACACTGGTGAGGGGAGCAGCGGGCGCAGCAGGAAAGGTCTGCCACACCATGTGGGAATCTCCCCGGCCGGGTGTTGATGCTACCGACAGCTCCACAGCGCAGCACTTAACCGCTGCGCCACCGGGGAGGCCCAGAATTGGACTGTTTCTAAAGTTTATTTGGCAGGGTGAATTTGTAAGGAGAGTCAAGAAAATTTTGAAAAAGGGCAACAAAAGGGAATGGGTTCTATTAGACATGAAAACAATCTCTAAAGCTATAGTAATTTAAAATATTTTAGTGTCAGATACAAAATCCTTTCAGATAAATCTAGATAGCACCTTGAAAAGGTTCAGGTGGCTATAGATATTTAGTTATAATAAAGATGACATTTTAAACCAGAATGGAATAATATATGATGTTGGGACTTTGTCCTTTATGTATAAAAAAATAATAATGTTAGAGTCCTACACCATTTACAAATATGAATTCAGAAAATATTAGAGGAATTATATGTGATTTTTTAATATAAACTTGAGATAGACTTGACATTTCTGAAAAAGAAGTAATATCCAAACAATAATGAGATATCACCTCACACCTGTGAGAATGACTTATCAAATGATAAGGATCAACAAGTGTTAGAGAGGATATGGAGAGAAGGGTGTCTATACACTGTTGGTGGGACTGTACCTTACTATAGGCATTATGGAAAGCAATGTAGAGTTTCCCAAAGAAACTAAAAATAGAAATTCCAAGTGATCCAGTTATTCCTCTTCAGGGTATTTACGAAAAAAAAAATACAAAAATACTAATTGTAACACATATACTAATTGTAACAAATATATGCACCCCCGTGTTTATTGCATTGTTATTTACAATAGCCAAGAACTGGAAACCATATCAGTGCCCACTGACGGATGATTGAATAAAGGTATAGCGCGCGCGCGCGCACACACACACACACACACACACACACACACACTTGAGTGGACGATGGAGCACTACTCAGCTAATAAAAAACCCAAAACTGCCATTTGCAACAACATGGATGGTACTAGAGGTATTATGCTTAGTGAAATAAATCAGACAGAGAAACAAACACCATATGATTTCACTAATATGTATTAGATAAAGAAACCAAATAGGACTTCCCTGGTGGCGCAGGGGTTAGTGTCAGCACTATCAAGCAATCACCAGAGCTGCAGCATGAGTTCTATTCCTCCCACTCCTTCACCCCCTACCCCCCTCCCTACCCCTCTGGCCTACACCCAGTTCTTGTATGCATAAATTAATAAAATAAATCTTTTTAAGAAAAGAAACCAAATAAACTAACTAAATAAAACCAAAACCACCTTTTAGACTATAAGACTAATTAGTTGTTACCAGAAGGGAAGGGATATAGGAATGGGCAAATATAGTAAAAGGGATTCTTTGTATGGTGAAGTGGTCATTGGACTTTTAGTGTTATACTTAATGTAGCATTTGCACATGTGCTTTTTAATGATGTACACCTGAAATTTATATAATATTGTAATACAATGTTACTTCAATTGAAAAAAACAAATAAAACAAAACAAAAGCTCTGGTGCTTCTGGGCTGGTGAGCATGTAGCAGTGCTGGGAAGATGGCACTTGGAGAGGGTATGGAAGGTCCACTCCATCCCCCCCTTACTTGATTTCCATCTGGCTGTTTGTGACTTGTAGTCTTTATAATAAATCAGTGATCTCAGGGCCTCCCCGGTGGCGCAGTGGGTTAAGCGCTGCGCTGTGGCGCTGTCGGCAGCGGCAACGCAAGTTCCATGCCCGGCCGGGGAGATTCCCACATGGTGGGGCAGACCTCTCCTGCCTCGCCCGCTGCCCCCCTCAGCAGTGTGTTTCTGATCTGCCTGTTCTGCTCCCCACTCTGTCTCTGGTGAACCCTCTCGCCGCCCCACACCTCTGGTCTGTGCCCCAGCTTGTATGTATAAATAAATAAAGCTTAAAAAAAAGTAGTAACTTTCCGAAAATGTGAATTCAAAAAAAATAAATAAATAAAAATAAATCAGTGATCTGAATGAATTTACAGAGTGAGTATCTTTGGAGCATTTTTGTGCAGATGAAAAGTAGTTCTACTTTTGTGGGGCTTGGTGCCATGAGTCAGTGCAAATGCCAATGCATTGTGGTTAGCTCAGCAGTTACAACAGAAAAAGGGGAAATTGCATCAACTGGGTGTCTTGAGCTGATGAATGGCCATGTGAGGTGCCAGCAATTTGTGGAAGAAAGCAATTCCCTCATTGCTATGAGTCTCAGAGAGTCACCTAGAAAACCATGCATATACACATCTTCTAGAGGATATTGCCCCATTACCTGGTTTACCAGGACATGTGGTACAGAGACCTCACAGTTTGGCCTCCAAAACTGTGAAGCACAGAAGCACAGCTGTACAGAAAAAAGAACTCAATATCTATTTGTACATATTATACAGTATGTACAGAAGACTCAGCAAAAGGTACCTGGAGAACCTCCCTGATGGCACAGTGGGTTCTGTCTCAGCACTATGTAGCTATCCAGAGCAATTGTAGCATGGGTTTGATAACTGGCCGGGAAGCTTCCCACATGGTGCATAAGAACTCTCCTGCCTCGCCCGCTGCACCCCTCAGCAGTGTACTTCAGTAGATCTGCATGTTCTGCTCCCCACTCTGTCTTGGTGAATCCTCTCACCCTCCCACCACATGTCTGGCCTGCACCGCAGCTTGTATGCATAAATAAAATAAAACTTAAAAAAAAGATACCTGGATATCTACAAGGAAGGACTCACAATGATATACTTACTTTTCCAGATTTTAAAGCTCATGACTTGATGAGAAGGTACCCTGCAATAGCAGTACTGTCTTCCTGGGGAACACTTGAGTCAAGATAGGAAGAAACCAAGTCCTTCAAAATAATTTTGTACATGTATAAATGAGTCATGAAGTAACAGACAATGTTATGAGATTAAAAGGAATTTTTATTTAAAAATTTTAAAGTGGGGCCTTCCTGGTAGCATAAGAGGTTAGGTCTCAGCACTATGAAGCTATCTGCAACCACTGCAGCATGAGTTCGATCCCCGGCCAGGGAGCTAACCCACATGGCGCAGCAGATCTCTCCTGTCTCACCCGCTGCTCCCCTCAGCAGTGTATTTCAGTAGATCTGCCTGTTCTGCTCCCCATTCTGTCTCTGATGAATCCTCTCAACCCCGCACCTCTGGCTTACACCCCAGCTCTTGTATACATAAATAAATAAAATTAACCTTAAAAAAAATTTTTTAAAGTGATCGCCAATCATCATCACAGGAGACATGGGCAAGAAAAAATAGTGTGTGTGTGTGTGTGTGTGTGTGTGTGTGTTGCTTGGTTTTTGGTTATTCCTTTGAATGTCATCTTTCAGGGTTTGTCTACTCCTATAATACCTGCTGAGGGCAAGTCAATTCCTTTTCAGTTGTGTATAATTTGCAGCCACATTCTCCTGTCTAATAGGGACAGAAAGCATCTAGAAAGATTTTCTGAGGAACAGCTAGCACATGAAAATGTGAGTCTGCTGGTTTTAATTTTGGCTGTCCTGACATTTCCACAATTACCTCATTGACCTGAATGTCATTTTCTTTTTTTTTTTTTTAATTTATTTTTTTTTATTTATATATACAAGCTGGGGTACAGGCCAGAGGTGTTGGGCGGCGAGAGGGTTCACCAGAGACAGAGTGGGGAGCAGAGAACAGGCAGATCAGAGATACACTGCTGAGGGGAGCAGCTGGCGAGGCAGGAGAGGTCTGCCACGCCATGTGGGATTCTCCCTGGCTGGGCGTCGAACTCGCGTCGCCGCTGCCGACAGCTCCATAGCGCAGCGCTTAACCGCTGCGCCAGCGGGGAGGCCCTGAATGTCATTTTCTTACACTGATTTTCAGCTTTACTGTCTGGAAGATACGGACTTATTTTTTATTGGATAGCCCAAAGATAAACCATGAGCAAGTCTGGCTATTATTCTCTCAAATATTGGTTATATGCAAAAAAATGTTATTTGAATTTGCTATCTATCAAGAGTATAATTTAACAAGCCTACCAGTAAAGTATCCACTGGGTTTATTTCTTTGCCAAAGCCAATTTTGGATGCTATCTTCATTCTAAAAATTGAGAAAGATATGCTCATAAGAATCAATGTGAAGAGTGCAAAGCACATATGGCTAAGAGAAATAATGAAATATAAAGATATTCATGTGAAATTTAAAAAAGAAAAAAGTACTGATATATCTCACTGCATGAAGGTTTTTAAATCTATAGGATTAAAAATAACAAACATGTATCTATGCATATCTGCTTATGTGTGTGTGATCATTTGTCTGGCTGAATTTCCCACATTATAAATTTTGCTGATTGCTGATCTTTCCTTACATAGGTTACTTCACTAGGGGTTGCCAACTGGTGATGTTTTAGTTCTGTCATTTCTATTGTGTTTATTAGTTGGAATACTTTCATAAGGAGAAACTTCCCATTATCACTGACTCAGTTACCCTGAGACATTCAGTTTGAATAGAAACAAACAAATACATAACAATATTGATTCTTTTGTTTTCTAGTTTTCAAAATAATTAGTTGATTCCCTACCATCCTTCCAAAGTGACTCATAAAATGGGTTTTTATGTTATTTTGAATAGACAGACCAGTAGTCTTTGTTGATGTTTTTATTTCCTGATATAGCAAGATAGGATTCTTTCTCCAGACCTGGAATAGCAGTCTCTAAGGAATCCAGGTTCCTTTCAACAGGAGATGATATTTTAAAACATCAATCTGGTGATCAGTGAATTATATTTAAAAATAAAAACCTGGGTGCCATATTAATTGAGACAAGCAAAATTTAAGTGAGTTTATTAAGGAATCAAGACTGAGGACTCTAGTCCAGGAACAACTTCCAGATAGCTCCCAGAAAACTCCCCACATTTGAGCTTCATAGAGATAATTTTAAACACTCTCTCAGGAAAACATTTTACATTATCAAGGACTTTTACAGAAAAATCCAGACATACATCCAGTTTAATGTATCTATTTGATGTTGTCTACACTTCGAGGAAAACAGGAGTATTGTGAAAAGTAACCCTATTTATTTAGAACCTTATCTTTTGGGAACTGGGAATTTTAGCAATGCCATAAACCTTAAAGTCTATCTTTTTTTGAAGTTACTAATTTGTGTGGAGACAACATTTTGTTGGTGTTGACGCAGCTTTTTTGTTAAGGCCAGATCTGGTATATACACACAACAAAATATTACTCAGCTATGAAAAAGATTGTTGTCACAATCTTTTGAACAACAGGCATAGACCTTGAGGCAGTTATGCTAAATGAAATATCAGGAATAAGATAAATACAGTATGATTTTCTACCTATCTTGCATGTTGTTTACCTTTTCCATTAGTACTCTCAGAGCGTTAATCAAAGCTATTTTAAATTCCTACTCTAATAACTTCAAAATCTTCCATATCTGAGTCTGGTTCTGATGTTTGCTTTGTCTTATCAGATAGTGTTTTAATTTATGTGTTTTTTCAGACTGCCTTGTAGTTTTGTAGTGCTATATTAAGTGGTAGGAACTGATATAAGGAGGCTTCACTGTGAGGCTTTTTGATATCTCTGGCTAGGATTTAGGCTGTTTTTAATACTTTTAAAACGTGCTGTAGCTGTAGATGTCGGAAGTTTCACTTTCTTCTACTGTCCTTGTTTTTGTCTTCCCTGTTATCTTTAGAGTTCCCTAGAAATTCCTTCTAAAAAGATCTGCATCTTGGAGCTTTCTCAGTTGTGACTCACTGATATTAAACTGTAATCTTGTTGATGCAGTGGTAAGGTACAGGGAGGAAGGGAAATATTCCATAATCTTATCATTAAATCTCAATGTATTAGTGGACCTCAGTCCCTGGGCTATCATCTTCAGAAGTTTCTTATTTTTTTCTCCTGCACTTATATGAAACAGGAAGGTTCCAAAGGGTTGGAGTTGTCTAATCTTTCTCCCTTAGGTCAAATAAAGCTCTGGTAAAGTAGTTTCCCTTGAGCATAGATCTTTGTTAAGAAGGACAAAAGGCTTTGGGTATATTTGAAATGTTTACTTTTTCTCTGAGTATATTTTGAAATGATTATTTGCCCCTTTTTCCTGCTGGAAGCATAGGATATTCTTCTCTGATTTTCACCAGGGGAATGTGGTAGGGATCCTGAAACAAAACTCATGCCCCATCTCTCATAACCTCCGTGTGAGCTGGCATGGAAATCAGGAGTCATTGTGGGTCCTTAGCAGAACCACAATACTCATGAATTCTCCATCCAATTGTACTTAGTGCATATAAAGCACTGGGAGATCTTCGCACACAGGTTATTTCTCAAAATCTTCAAAATGTGACAGATTAGATTCTCAAGAATCTGTAGAGAGTTAAGATTTATTTTTTTCTACCAATACTTTCTCTCTCTGATAATTTCTGAAATCAGTGTTTTCCAAATTACAAAATACAGCCTATTAGTTTGTTATGTTAGGCATTTTAAAATAATGACATGCAATAGAATAAAAATATCAGATATCGCATGCTAAGGTATATATATTTTGGATATTTTTATTTCAAATACATGTTTATGTATACTATTACAATAGATAATGTACTTTTTTTTTTAAAGATTTATTTATGCATGCAAGTTGGGGTACAGGCAAGAGGCGCAGGGCGGCAAGAGGTTTCACCAGAGACAGAGTGGGGAGCAGAACAGGCAGATGGACTGAACTACACTGCTGAGGGGAGCAGGGGGTGAGGCAGGAGAGGTCTGCTGCACCATGTGGGAAGCTCCCTGGCCGGGGATCGAACTTGTGTTGCAGTGGCTGCAGATAGCTTCATAGTACTGAGACTTAACCCCTTGCTTGCCCCATCAGGGAGGCCCAAATTCCAGTACATTATTAGTCTTGAAAATTGACTAACTAGAAAAATAATTTTTAAATTAATTATTATTTCACAAACTAGAGATGAATTCAATTAGCATTTTGGTGTATTTACTTCCGATACTTGTTCTCTATGTAGTTTTTGTTCATATTTTTTATTTACAAAAAGTTGCAAACATTCTTTACCTGTATTTCTTCCACATTTTGATTCTGTGAATCTGAGATCATATTATATATCCAGTTTCACATCCTACACTTATGTTTTTACTTAACATAATGGGAAAGTCACAATTTCTCACAACTTTTCAACTCCTCCTCTTAACCACTTTCCATGTTTTTCCCTCTCTCTAGACATTTTTCTTCTCACTTGGAGACATCTTTACTTAACAACTTAATATCCTGAGCAATTCTTATTTCATGAAAAGCATAATTCCCTGAATGTCTAGCATTCCAAAATTTTATATCAATTTAAAAATACCATGAGTGAAAATTTTAAGTAGTTCTAATTTTTTCTTAAAATCTCATCCACCCCAATCAAATGATCTCACACTTTAGTGTTTCTTTTCTTTCTTTCTTTTTTTAAAGATTTATTTTTGTTTATTTATGCATGCAAGAACTGGGGTGCAGGCCAGAGGTGCGGGGTTGAGAGGATTCACCAGAAACAGAACAGGCGGATTGACTGAAACACACTGCTGAGGGGAGCAGCGGGTGAGACAAGAGAGATCTGCTGTGCCATGTGGGTCAGCTCCTTGGCCAGGGATGGAACTCAAGCTGCAGTGGCTGGTGATAGCTTGGTAGCACTGAGACTTTAACCCCTGTGCCACCAGGGAGGCCCATTTTAGTATTTCTTTTCAAATTCAATTTTTAGGAACATGATCACTTTTAGATAGCTGAGGGAAAAGTGGGGCAGATGCAATTTTATTTATTTATTTATTTTTAAAGATTTATTTATTTATACATACAAGCTGGGGTACAAGCCAGAGGCGGGGGGCAGCGAGAGGGTTCACCAGAGACAGAGCGGGGAGCAGAACAGGCAGATCAGAAACACACTGCTGAGGGAAGCAGAGGGTGGGGCAGGAGAGGTCTGCCGTGTCTTGTGGGATTCTCCCCGGCTGGGCTTCGAACTCTCATGGCGCGCTGCAGACAGCGCCACAGTGCAGCGCTCAACCGCTGCGCCACCAGGGAGGCCCAGAAGATGCAATTTTAAATATTGTTTTTCTTTGATGTTATTTTGCAAATATGATTTCATGTTTCTCCATCTTCTGGTAGCAGCAAGCTGTCCTGTAATGTTGATAGTCCTATAATGTTAACAGATAGTAACTTACTCACTAGTGGGTTTCCAGTTCTCTATTAAGTCCCACTGATATAATTATCTTAGTACATACAAGTGTACTAAATATGTACATATGCTTTCTTTGTCCTATTTCACTGTTTTTAATTCCTAGATGGGGACTGGGTCAAAGTATATTTGTTGGCTCTTGCTAAATGTTACCTTTGTGTGTTTCTAAAGGATTATGTCAATTTACCTGGCCACTAGCCAGGTGTCAGTGTATCTGTTTCCCAAAGCTTTGATCGCGTTGGGTATTTAATTTTTACTCAGTTTAATAACTGTTAATTGGGACCATACTGGTCATACAGTCTTTAATTTGCCTCTCTAATTACTAAGGAAGTTGAGTCTTTTTTTTAATGTACATTTTTATTGTTTGTATTACCTCTTAGGTGCCTATTCAATTCACAGCTACAGATATATTATGTGCCAAGGGCTGTGTGCTACCCTCAAGGATGAGTGGCCTAAGAAAAACTACCATTTGAATAGGATAGCATAGAAAATATGACCAATAAAGAAAAAAAGAAAAGAAAAACAGTGACAATTTCTCCAGTAAAGTACAATACCAACAGATAGTTTGGGCAAAAGCATGAAGGCAAAGTAGGTTGACCCTGTCTAAAACACATTAAACCTTTGCAGGGCAAGTGCTTTTAGAGTTAGAGCTGAACAATGAGTGATATTTGTGCAGTTGAGAAAAAAATATCTAGGGAGAAGGAACAACATGGAGAGAAGTGCAAGGGTTAAAAACCTAAAAATATTCAGACGTCCTACAGATACATGAAAAGGTACTCAACATCACTTATCATAGGGGACATACAAATCAAAACCCCATGAAGATATCATCTCAGCCTTATGAGAATGGCCTACATCAAAAATGCTAGAAACAAATGTTGGCAAGAATGTGGAGAAAAAGGGGTACTCATCCACAGATGGTCGCATATTGTTTGATGCAGCCACCATGAAAAACGTATGCAGATTTATCAAAAGAAAATCAAAATACCATGTGATACTGTAATACCACCACTAGTTATTTACCCAAAGAAATGAAAATCCTAATTCAAAAAGATTTATGCACTCCTGTGTTCATAGCAGCATTATACACAATAGTTAAGTCATGGAATCAACCTAAATGCTCATCAACAGGCAATTAAAGAAATTGTGGGATATATACTGAATGGGATACTACTCATCTACTTAAAAAGATGAGGCAGTGACTTTTGGGACAAAATGTGTGGCTCTTGAGATGATTATGCCAAGTGAAATAAGTCAGAAAGTGAAAGACAGTTATTAGATGGTTCACTCATTTGCAGAATATAAATAACAACAAAAAATTCTTAGATTCTGTAAAAAATATGACTGATGCCAGAGGAGATGGGAGAGTAGGGAAGTGATAGGGCATTGGCACTGGAGCTTTGGAGGAGGGAGAGTGAAACACATGTAAGTGTGGAGATGTGAAGTCATCCTCCCCAAATTACGGAGTTAGGTAAACAATTGACAGGTTAATAAAATTTGGGAAAATAAGGAGAAACATAGTACTTGGGTGAGGAGTTATAGCTACTACAGCTACAACGTGGAATGGTGGGGCTGAGGGAGGATGACACACTGGCTGGAAAGGAAGAGTCAGGACCAAATTTGGAATCTGAGTTCTAAAGATTTTTTTTTTTGGTTCTCAAAGAGTCCTAACATGAGCTGATGAGTGTTTTATAAAGATCTTTCTGGCAGCAAATGAGAGGTAGCTATAGGAACCAGAATCAATAAGATGAACCTGTCTGCATATGAGCCACATACCCAGAATCAGAGATAGGGCTAAGGATAAACCTTTTATGCAGTATGCACATTACTCTTTATCAGTCCAACTTAAAATAACATTCTTATTTCATGGCTTTCCTTTTAAAAATTTTTAAAAATCTGGTAAAATCACATAACACAAAACTTCAGTGTACAAATAGTCATGTCAAGTATATTTACATTATTGTGCAACTAATCTCTAGATCATGGCTTTTATTCCCTCCCTGTAATTCAGGTACATCATTTAATAGATCTAATTTACAACATCCAGGGAAATATCATATTTCAATTGTCAGAACTACTAAAATAACATGTACCCTTTAAAATGGTCTCATTTATATTACAATGACCCTTTTAAAAATAGTTATTTATTGAGATTGGTTTACAAAACTGTATTGCTTTAGGGGAATGGGTTCACACCTCCTCAGATGGGTGTCACCACTCCACACCCACCACCAAAACTCCCACAGTCCTTTACCCTAGACTACTGGGCTCCCTACCCTCTGTTCATACATCGTCCTCTTTCCCTCTATAGTGCCTCAGTTCTTTAATCATAGTAGGGTTTATAACAATCCTTTTGTTTTTACCAAAACAAGTATACACACAGAACCATCACTTAAAAATAATTCTGCTTCAAACATATATAATATTAATTAATACTAATTTCAAGTGAGCCATAGCTTAATCAAAACTTCAGGGGAAATGGATTGGTGGTTTGGGAGTTGGTTTTCCTTCCCCCCACCTTCTTTTCTAAAAAACCCTATTACCTATATTTCAATACATTTATTTATTTTGTTATTGTGAGTACATATAATATCAGTTACATGTGCTACCATTGCAGACTTTCTTTTTCCCATCTTCATGACAAATATTAGCAGCCAAGAAATAAACCACCACTTATAACCCAATGTTAAGCAAAATTCGTGTCTGTGTATTCAGCTGACCACTCTTGATAAGTGAGCAGTACAGAACTTCTATTAACTCACACCTACCACCAAATCAAAGATGAACCATAAATACAGTGTAGATGTCAAATATGTGATGGCTTTGTTTTCGCTTTGCACCACCATCACCACCACCACCACTGAGATCCAAAAAGAAACTTACCACCATGTTGCTTATAACCTTTAATAAAACTGTAGGCAATTTTCAGTAATGAACAGCTTGATTAACAGATCAGCTGCAACACGAAAATCTGTTTTCAGAATTCATTGTGCAATTTCCATTCTTCTCCCGTCTTTAACTGTATTGTTTTCCCTTATGTCACTTTGCTGCCCAAGGTTTTACTTCATTTTATTTCACCGTTTACTATTTTCTGTACAATGTCTTCATTTCATTCATTTCCTCATGTTGTGTCATTTCTTGTCATCTCATTTTGTCTTCCTTCACCATGGATGGTGTACTTCACTTGTCAGTGTACTGCATTTTTAGGAAGTGAGATCAGGAAAGCTATAAAATAGATTTTTCTCCTGATCTGACACTCTTCCTCAGCTCTCTGCAGCTTGTAACCCTTCAGCCTTGACATGTGGAAACAGTATACCACTCAGGAGGTCATTACCAATGAGAAAATAATTATGAGCACTATTATCAAAGCCACAGTGGAGGAGACAAGAGCACTGGTTGCATTCAGCTTGTTGGTGGGCAATCTCATTGGAAGAAATACCAACAATGAAAAGTTTCTTTTGTGGATACCTGGCTTAAGGAAGCCAAAGAAGAGTGGGCTTGGATTCTCTCTTTGGGAAAATGGCAACACTCCCCAGCAGGCCTCCCTCAGGAGTGGTTCATGTCTCTGCACTGAGCGTGGCACTGCACAATGTCTGTTTTGATGATGCCAGGCTGTGTATCGGAGGAGGGCAGTCCTGCAGCAAGGGAAGCTCACTCTTGCTGCTGTTTTCCTCAGCAACTGCCACGGCTTTCCTTTTAAATTAATTTAGTTGACTTTTATTAAAAAGAAGTTGAAGGGGCCTCCCTGGTGGCATAATGGGTTGAGTGCAGCACTATGAAGCTATCCAGAGCCACTGCAGCACAAGTTTGATCTCCGGCCAGAGAGATTCCCACATAGCGCAGCAGACCTCTCCTGCCATGCCCGCTGCTCCCCTCAGCGGTATGTTTCAGTCGATCTGCCTGTTCTGCTCCCCACTCTGTCTCTGGTGAATCCTTTCATCACCCCACACCTCTGGCCTACATCCCAGCTTATATGCATAAATAAATCTTTTTAAAAAAAGAAGTTGAATTCACCTTTTGGGGTAATTACTGATGTCCGCTTGACATTTTATATTGAATAAAGCTCTTTAACAGATACATGATCTCACTTAATCCTCATAAATATTCTTGAGGTGGATATTATCCCTATTTTACAGATGAGAAAGCTGAGGACAAGAGATCTTTGATGATGTATTATCCAATGTTACCAGGCTAGTGAGTGGCAGACATAGAATTAAACAGAGGCATTCTGGTGACTTCGTGATCTCTGGAAGAAATGACAGGGTTTTGTGTCATGTGGGAGAGTAAAATATGGTCTTGCTATTTCTAGCCTGAGATGTTAAATGGTAGCTGTCAAAAAGAGCCTATTTTGGAGGAAGTTAATAAATTCTGTTTGGAGGGCCTCCCTGGTGGCGCAGCGGTTGAGCTCTGCGCTGTGGAGCTGTCGGCAGCAGCAATGCGAGTTCGACGCCCGGCCCGGGAGAATCCCACATGGTGCAGCAGACCTCTCCTGCCTCGCCCGCTGCTCCCCTCAGCAGTGTACTTCTGATCTGCCTGTTCTGCTCCCCACTCTGTCTCTGGTGCACCCTCTCCCTGCCCCACGCCTCTGGCCTGTACCCCAGCTCGTATGTATAAATAAATAAATCTTTAAAAAAAAAAATTCTGTTTGGAATGTGTTTTGCTCAGCACACTGGTGAAGATATCCAACAGACAATCAGAACTGTGAAGAGAAGTTGGGTTGAGAACTCACACAAGTGGCAGGCAGCTACTTGGCACCTAATCATACATGTGACTAGTGTTTTATAAACTTCCAAAGCCATGCCCTGACTTATCCATCTGCTCACATACCCTTCTGCTTACTACCTCTTCTTCCCTTGTCTTGAGGCTTTCAGGAGGATTAAGTATCAGGGAAAAACAAAAAGAAAACTGTGACAGTACAAAAGATTGACTAGCTTGATGTGTTCATCCTGAAGAAACTAAGACTCAATTATAGGCTGAGAATTTCACCCATTCAATTAACTGCTCATGCAACAAATATTACCTGAGTATTTATTATGTGCCTAGTGTTAGGAGAATGAGGCTGAAAAAAAACCAGACATATTCCCTGCATTTATGGAGCTCAAACCTAGTGGGGAAACAGGCATTGATCAAGAAACCACAAGAATGGAATTATTATAAACTCTCACTGAAGGAAATACAGTGTTGTGAGAGGAACTTATATGTAATTGGGTTATCAGACCCAAGGATCTAAGGATCATGGAAGGTTTTCCCTAGGAAATAAATTCTGGAGATTTTTCCTCTTCCCCTCTTTCATGTACCCCTCCCCCAAATCAAACCATTAAATTTCATGGGGAAAGTCTGTATAAACTATATTTGAGAGAAACCCATACATTTCCACATGCATTTATAAACCTCCCAAAATGATTCACTTTGACATTTCCATACTGCTAGTCAATAATACCCTTGCATTGATATTATCTGACCCCAATCTTGTGAAGTAGGCAGGCAAGAATGACTCCATTTTATTGATTCAAGAATTCAAGTCCCAGAGAGGTTAGATGACTTTCCTAAAATCACCCGAGAGTTAATGGTGGAAGCTGGGATGTGTTTTATAACACCTAGATTTATTATTCTTATAATATTCATTCTTTCATTTACTCATTCACCCTTCAAACTTAAATGTGAGGCCACCAATTGAACTATCAAGAGCCACTGAAGGGGTTTAAGAAGGAAAGCAACACAGTACAATTCAGTTGGATGGTCTTCTGAAAGAGAGGACAGATAGTGGTGATTTTTAAAGTACAGTTGGGGACCACCTACCAATCTCTGGGCTTGGGTTCAGGAATCTTACCATCAAGCAGCCTAGGAATTCTATTCTTTTTTTTTTAAGATTGATTTATTTATGCACACAAGAGCTGGAGGCCAGAGGTGCAGGGGTAAGAGGATTCAGGCCAGAGACAGAATGGGGAGCAGAACAGGCAGATCCACTGAAATACACTGCTGAGTGGAGCAGCGGGCAAGACAGGAGAGGTCTGCTGAGCCATGTGGCTCAGCTCCAAGGCTGGGGATCAAACTTGTGCTGCAGTGGCTGGTGACAGCTTGATAGTGCTGAGACTTAACCCCTGTGCCATCAGGGAGGCCCTAGGAATTACTTTCTGATTCTAATGCAATAAAGACAGAAACAGGATGTGTTGCAACCAGTTAATGTGATCAAGGTGGTGGCTGTGGTAACTGAGTGAGAGGTAACAGAGTTACAGAGTTACAGAGACAGAGGATAAATTTGCGGGGCATTTAGATAGTGCAGACAGGAATTCCCACCATTCCTGCCTGAGGTTCAGGAAGTGGAGCTGGGATTCCTACCTGGGTCCTCTGGTTCCAGAGCCTGTGGACTTCACCCACACAGCTGTTTATCGCCACATCTTGGTTTATGCTTATTTATCTTAGCACTTGTTTTCCAGCCCCCAGATTATCTTAAACTGGCTCATTTTGTATATCTCCCTCACTTCCACAAAGCTTAGGTGGGAAATAAGGACAGACAAATAAGGCCTTAAAATATTTATTTCTTTGTGGCTGGGTACACAGGCAAGGAAAAAGTAGACTATTTAGACAAGTGCAGACTGGTGGAAGAGATGCACCGGATCTTGCTCTGGGTAAACCCTAGGAAGCCTTCCAGAAACCTGAAAACAATAATCCCCAAACCCAGAAGGTGACCCCATTTCTTCCCCAAGGTCATTACTGGGTGATAGATTGGAGCAGTTCAGGAATTCAGGAAGCTGTAAAGAAACCACAACAGTCTCAACCATCACCTCCCCAAACATCAACATCAACAAGCTCAACAATAAAATTCATTAAGATTCATCTCCCTCCTACCAACAACCACAGCAGCTGGGCGGCAGAGGAGAGTGAAAGAAAGGCTTTTCCGTACCCTTTTTCCAAGTCTAGTTCATTCTCATCCTAGGCCTGGGTTTTCGGAATCGCAGGGTTGTGAAAAACTGAAGTCCTTCCCTCTGGTTGACGCCAGGGTCTGAGGACACCACTTTTTCCTCACTGCCCAGTTGGTCATGATTAAAGCAAACTAAGGTAAAGGCTATGTTTAACAGTGCCAGGGGAACGCTGACCTGTCTGGCACCTGGCGCAAACGCAGGGGCTGAGCCAAGCAGGTGAAAGTCTAAGTGTAGCCTAGCGGGTAGGAAAGGAAGGGGAAGTGGGTGTGGCGAGGGCCGACAAGGGCATTTGGGGTGGGGCGTGTGAGGCTCAGGGGCGGGGCAGGGACGAATATTGGCCCAGATTGGATGAACGCCCCCCCGCGGGGAGGGGGCTGCGAGCTGCCCCGGCCGGGCTTCGCGGTTCTACCTTATATACTGCAGTGGCGACGTGGGTAAAGCGTGCAGGACTGCAGTCCACGTGCCTAAATCTGACTGTACTCCCGCGGCCCGGGAGTTCCTTGGTCTGGGTCTACTCGGTCCTGCCCCGAGGTTCGCTCCACCCTTAGGCTCCTTAACCTCTCGCCAAATTCCCCAAGCTTGCGACCTCGACCTCTGCAGAGCGAAATGGCCACGGCCACGAATATCACCGAGCAAATGGAGCGGCTGTCGCAGCCTTACGACTTCGAGCGGCTTCAGGACATGAGGCCCCTTTTGGAGGAGTACTGGTGAGACCCGGGGAACGGGAGGTGTCGTGCAGCCCGACTCTCCTGGGGGACGGGTGTGAAATAGAGATCACACTGTTTACCTGCAATGATTTTCTTAAATATCAAAGGTATGGGATTCCCCATTCTGGTTGTCGAAGGTGCGAGCAGTGTGGTCCCTCAAAGAGAATATATCTGGAAGAAAGAAAGGCAGAAATAAGTGAGAGGAAAGTGAGAGGAGACAAAAACCAAAGGGAGAGAGTGTCCTGAGAAGTGGTCCCTGAGGAATGGGGTTGATTTGAACTCCTACTCCTGCCTACCTTACAGAGGACTCTTTTCTGTCCTGTGGGGCACACAGTCCTTTACATTTATCACTTTGTTCCCAAAAGCTTCAGCATTCCTGCTGTGAAGGAGGCAGAACCTGGTTGCTCTTCTGATATTTCCCCAGGTTGTCTGACTTTGCTTTCAAGTTCCTCAGAAGTGTTTGTGGATTGACTTTGTGGCTTAGCCAGTTCACCATACTCAGCCAGGATAAACTATTGGCACTTTCTTACAACCACAGCTCTGGGTTGTTTCCAGTCACAGGCCTATTCCCAACCCACTGAGAGAGCAATAATCTTACACAGCTTGGACAGAGTTCCTGTCTTGGGCTAGGACTTTATATACATTAACACTGCCAGGAGAGGAGGAAACTCATGTTTAGTGGCGGAAGCAATTTTCCCAAGGTCACACAGCTGGTAAGAGCTGGGACTCCAACTCAGAGCAATCACCTGGAAAGATGAGTGGGCATTCCCTTAGTTAGCATCCACTCACGAACCCATGCCCTCTACTTTCTGCCTACCAGGTCAGTCTCATACCTGGTAGTTGCGATCTACCTGCTGCTCATTGTTGTGGGGCAGAACTACATGAAGGCACGGAAGAGCTTCAACCTGCAGAGGCCTCTCATCCTTTGGTCTTTCAGCCTTGCAATCTTCAGGTAAGAAGCCCCTGCTCTGCCCCACCTCACACCAACCCCACTTATCTGTAGATGCCAGACCCTCATTCTATTCCTTAAAGCTTTCTAGAAGCCTCAATTGTATCATCTCTCAAGTTGCCCTGCAACTGTCTCAGCTGTAGCCACCTTCCCTATTTCCATCTTCTACCTCTATTATCCTGTTTTCCTTCTTCCCCGTGCTGGTAGTCTCTACTCTCTCTAGTGAGTGCTCTTGTGCACAGGGGAGTCTGTGTACTTCCAAAAAATTTCCTTAAACTTACTACTCCCAGTTCCAAACACCCTCTCCCAAGACCTAATAACTTCCTATTCCCTGACTCAACTTTCAGTCCCATCCTCCTTTCCTCTTCATTGCTGGTTGGATTGACTCCAGGATCTCAGAAGCTGTGACCCATCCCCCCCATGGGGGAGGGGCAGAGCTTGGGAGTGTGACCAGGTTGAAAGGAGGGGGCTGAGTCTTACACACTTTTCCTTTTGTCCCATTTCAGTATCCTTGGGACAGTGAGGATATGGGGCTTTATGGGGATCCTGCTACATAAGGAGGGCCCAGCGCAAACTGTGTGCTTCTCCATCTTCATCCATAATTCTGTAATCAGTTTCTGGTCTGCCCTCTTTGTTCTCAGCAAGATCATTGAACTTGGTGAGTAGCAAGGCTTTGTTTATTTGGTTCGGGGTGAACTACATCCCTTCTCAGAGCCCCCCCCTTCACCCACCACATGGATAGTCTTTTCATCCCTGGGCCCTAATAGCACCTCTCACCCAAGCCCCTTTTCAGATTCTCTGCCACAAAGACCTCTCTCCCTACCCTGAGCAGTCCCCCCTTCCTCCACATCCAGTGTGAAGGGTGGTCCCAACACTGGCTGATATGCTAGCTATGACTCCTTATCTTCCAGGAGACACAGCCTTCATCATCCTCCGTAAGCAGCCACTCATCTTTGTGCACTGGTACCACCACAGCACAGTGCTAGTGTACTCCAGCTTTGCATACAAGAACAAGGTGCCTGCTGCTGGCTGGTTCATGACCATGAACTATGGCGTGCATGCCATCATGTATACCTACTACACTCTCAGGGCCGCCAAAGTGAAGTGCCCCCAGAAATTTCGCATGTTCATCACCAGCCTGCAGATCCTGCAGATGGTTGTGGGAGCCATTACCAGCATCCTGACTTACTTCTGGAGACAGAATCAGGGATGCTACATAACAGGGAATGGAGTCTTCTGGTCCGTAATCTTGTATGCAACCTATTTCATCCTCTTTGCCCACTTCTTCCTCCGAACATACATCATGCCCAAGAACAGAGCTAAGACAAAGAGTCAGTGAAGGGTTGGAAGACAAGGAGCCCCGGGCTCTTTCCTCCCCAGGGCCCGGAGGGGCTGAGCCTAGGTTTGGGAGAATGATTAGGGTACCTCCCTGCATGGCTTCCCCATGGATGTGTGCCCCAAGGTGGCAGGAAGTTATGACAGAGAAGAAGCAACATCTCTGGGATGGGCATGTGATCTAGTATTTTGATGTTTCTGTTTTTAATGTGAAGGCCCAGGGTGGACTGAGAGGGATCCCCCAGAGTTGAGTTATTTATATTTCTATTCAGAAAGTGTTCTTCTTCTTGCTCTATTTTTTTAATTAAAGATCACAACAATATTTTTGAACTTTTGAGGTTGGGGGGAGATGGGGACCGCTGTGATGGGAAAGGGCCACTTGTAGTGGGCTGAAGAGTGGCTGACAAACTAAGAGGGTGTGTGGAAGGATGAGAGGCACACACACAGACACTCAATAAGAATCCTAGGCCTGGTAGGCACTTCATAAATGTCTTTTACAGACCAGAATTTTATTGCTGTTAGAGGACCAAGCCCCTCATAGGAACAGTGAGAAACAGGTGTAGAAAGGCCGAGTGACTTATCGCTGGCTTCCTTTCTTGTGAGACTAGATCTTCAGCTTTTCCTCCCTGAGACCACGAGGTGGCATCGCAGCACCAGCTTTGGCTGACACCACCGAGTAGCTAGTAGCCTTGCCCGAAGCAAAAAACGCTCGAGTGCGTCCCTAAACTCCAGCAATTCCCCTCTCACCCCACTTCCTAACTCTGGTGTTGCGGGAGGAGGGGGACTGAAGCTCTAGAAGTCTGAACCCGCACCTCTTCCCAGTACATCCAACTCTTCTTTAGACATGGGAGAGGATGAGGGGAGAGAGCTCAGCCGCCACTCTGAATCATCAGGCCTTTGACAGTCCGCGCACGTTTATTTAATTTGTCTTTGAAAACGGGGGAGGGAGAATATGGAGAAGGCGGGATAGGCCAAGGGTGAGTTGGCCCCCGGGGAACTGGTCCCTGTTCCTGGCCTTAGTCCCAGGGCGCGGACTGTGTTTTGGGCTCAGTCCACCCCTCAGGGCTGGGAGGAGGGAGGCTGTCTCCTGAGCCCACTCTACCCCCCACCTGCCCCAGTGCCCCTCTCAGACCCTGGGTCGGGGCAAGCCATTCCAGAAGACCCTAGACCGGGGAGGCTGTGGATTATCGCCCCCGCCCTCGGGGATGATCGACGCGGCGGGGTTGCTCATACCGGCCGCTCCACGGCGTACTGACACGGACTGAGGTTGGCGGCCGGGGGCGGCCCGGGCACCGCAGGGTAGCTAAAAGAGGCGTGCTGTTTGGCTTTGAGCCTCAGGCTGGCCAAACTCGAGTTACACGGGTCCCGGTATACGTATGGGGAGGAGGCGGCTGCTGCTGCGGCGGCGGCGGCGGAGGCATAAGGGCAAGACACTGTCCCGGAGGACACGGCGGACGGAGCCAGCCCAGGGGGAGCCCCGCCCAGGCCTTGCAGGGCCCCGGGCCCTGGCACGGTGCCCGGGGCAGCCGCAGCCGAGGGCACCATGGAGGCGGCGATGGAGCTGGGTGGCGAGAAGACGGGCTGCGAAGCCAGGGGCCCCACGTTGACCGAATTGAAGGCGAACGGGAAGGTCTTGGCGGCGAGCGGTGGACCGAGGGCCTTGGGTGGCCAGTTGCCATAGGAGTACCCGGGGTACACCTCCTCGTAGGGCGGCACCAGCCCCCCGAGCGGCGCTGCGAAGCCGCCCTTGCACAGCTCCGCCTGTTGGCTGCGCTCGCGCTTTCGCCACTTGGCGCGTCGGTTCTTGAACCACACCTGTGGGCGCGGGAGAAAGGCTTTCAGGGCCCAGCGCAGCGGGGGGCTAGGACCCGGTCAGCGCGACTGGTGGGTGGGTCACCCAGCCCCAACCCGGGCCATGCGGAAGATAAACAAGACGAGACGTCTGGAGACTGGAATCGGGTCGGTCGTGGAGCAGCCAGAAGCGGCGGGAGAGGGAAGACGCGCAGTCAGGGAACTGAAGCGGTGGGCGGCAGGACAGAGCCAGTGGTGACAGGGTGTGGGGGGACACAGTGTACGGGGTCAGGGATGGGCAAAGAGGCGATGTCAGGGGCGAAGAAACTGCGGCCTAGAGTGATAGGGGCAGAGGTTGGAGGTTGGTGGAAAGTTGGCCACGCGGGACTTTGGGTGTTGGGCCCGGGTGTTGGGAAAAGCAGGGCAGAACCCCAGGCTGCTAGTTCCCCAGACACTCGCCGAGCAATCCGCGGGGGGGAGGGCTCGAGTGGGGTGCGGGTGCGGGGTGCGGGTCTAGGACGGTCGTACCCGCACGCGGGCCTCGGTGAGGTTGGTCCACACGGCGATCTCTTCTCTAGTGCTCATGTCCGGGTAGCGGTTCCTCTGGAAGGTCGCCTCCAGTTCCTGCAGTTGCTGGCTGGTGAAGTGGGTGCGCTGGCGCCGCTGCTTCTTCTTCAGCGAGCCATCTTCCGGGGAGCCACCCGGCAGCGAAGCCGACGCCTTCTCCGAGTCTGGTGGTCAGGGTAGGCACAGGTAACAGGGCGCCCAGTCCTGAGTGGATTCCTGAGCTACTCCACCACTCCCTCACTCCCACCCAGGCTTCCGCTCCCGGTGCCACCCATATTAGGGATTGAGCTGTTATCTTCACCACCACCGCCACCATCACCACCATCATCCCAGAAGGGGGCGAGCTCACCGCTGTGCTCTTGGCCCTTACAGCCGTGTTCTGGAAGAGGAGGGTGGGGAGTGCCCGCATCTGAGAGCGAGAGGGCAGGGCTGCGGGCCTCCGCCTCGCTGAGCAGGCCGAACTCCATGGAGGAAAGCCTTTGGAAGGAAAAGAAGACACAGTCCATGTTAAGGGGACTAGAAATCTCAGGATTAGCTCTTGCCAGTAGTACTTCTCCACAAGTTCACTGCACCTTTCTCAATCGTGGGCATAAAGCTACCCCTGTGTGTGGTACCCTAGGATAGAACAGGGAAACAATAGCATAAGGAGGAAAATGTGTATACTCCTAGGTTTATGTACAGATCGACACTCTAGACTGTGTGTCTGTGTTTGCTTTTTTTGAATTTTTTTTTTTACTACAAACCACCACCCCTTCTTCTACCCTAATTACTGCTGGGCACCTACACCTGTGCCTGATGAACAGCTGATGTCCAATAGATGTTTACTTAATTTATGAAACCACCTTATAACAGGACTATAGGGAGGCCGGGTGGGAGAGAGACACTCAGCGGTGGAGGTGGGGTGGGGGGAGGGGAGGATAAGGGCACAAAATGGAAGAGAGGAGAATACAGGGGACCATGGAGATGGATCACGGGTGAATTGGTGGTGGGCTGCCCAAGGGGAATACAAAATGTAAAAGACATAAATAACAATAAAAAAAATTTATGAAATCACACTGTTGCACACCACATACCTTATATTGAATCCTCAAAAACATCAATTCCTCTCACATGAATGCCCAATATCCCAATAACCTCATCGATTCCCCTCAACTAAACACACCGGAGACACAGCCCCAATCTGTTATTCATGCACCTTAAGACAGATTTGGTTTTTGAGCCAGGACTGGTATTTTTCTCATAAGTATAATCATTGCTATCAATTATTAGTGCTCACTATGTCCCTTCACCTCATTATCGCTCCCATCACAAGAATGCATCAAAATTAAGTATTATCACCCTTTTTCAAATGAGGAAACTGAGGCTTGAAGTAACTTAGTAAGGTAAGAGAACTTATCAGTAGTGGGACCGGGATTTGAACCAGGTCTGTGAGACTCTTAAGCTAATGCTTTTTCATCATTTGCTTTTTCAAATTGTGTTATTTGGGGACCCACCCAGAAACCCTTCTGGGGACTCTAACTCAGGGCTAGCTGCAGGGATAGAACTCTAGACTGATCTTACTTGGGTCAGCTTCAACTAGGGAAGCCCTGCTTTTTTCTGTTTTGTTTATGCTTTCTGGAGAGATCTCATTTGAAGAAAGGATTCCAGGATAAAAACAAGTTTGAAAATCACTAGGCATTCAGGTTCTGCCTGCTTCTATGTAGGCCCAGACACACATCGCCTTCCACCATTCATTGCTCCACTCTCATGCAGGCCCCTGTCAGGATCACCCCTGGTAGCAAATGTGGGCTTCTTAAAACCATCTTTCTCCCTTTACTCCATATCCTAAACTTCAATTGACATTGCACAGGAGACTGCCTGGGTCCATCTTCAGGTCTCCCCTTTCCTGTTGGCTGTCCCAAGCCCCCTCTGATGGTAGGGTAGGAAGAGGGAAAGGGCATTAGTGGGGCTCAAGAATTATGGATGCCCCTTGGTTAGAGGAGGTGGGGGACAGAGGAACAGGGATGAAGAGCTGGGTGGAAGGGGTCCATCTGCCTCCACCACCTCTTCCCCATTAACAGAGCCTTAATGCTTGCCGTGCAGGGTGGCATTAATGTAGTGGATTAGTCTAGATTGAGATGTGTGTCACTTGGCTGCTCTGAATTTATTAGGAGCCTTTCTCAGGGAGACACAGATGGGTAGTGGCCTGTATTTGCTCATGGTAATGCCCCCTTCAACTAGCTCAGAGATGACAGCTGCCCCCCTTCCCCAAAGTGAGATTGGGGGTGGGACAGAGGTTGATACAGGAGGTTGAGAAACAGTCCCTGTTCTTTCCATAGGCAGAGGGGACTAGACCTTGAACCTTTTCCTAGTGTTGAGAAGCAGGGTTCAAGGGAACCAGAGAAGGAAGGGAAGAAGTCAGGTCAGGGGGGCTCAGCTTACCTCCCCTTCCACGTCTGAGGCCAGGTATAGGGCTGGCCCAATAATGCTCCAGTAGAAGGCAGAGGCCTTTGGGAGGGACCTGAGGCAACCTGGAAAGAAGCTCTTCTCGAATAGATGAGAAGGCTGAGAACTGAAAGCTGGAAAAGGAGTGCTCTGAAGTCTCTTAATTCATACCCAAAATACCCTCAAAATGCAAACCATGTTCCTAACTGCTCCAGAGGCCACAGGAGCAACACAGAGCTGGGAAAAGAAGAACAGCTGGGTTTGCTTGTGGAGAAAGCAAAATCCCACCATTGCCATTCATCCTTCCAGTTTGCTTTGCCTTCAGACTAATTTTTCCAAACTCCCCTTCCCCCAGCATTCCATACCTGTGTCTTGGTTTCACCCTTTATTTCAGCAGAGGGAGGCAGGGTGAGGAGAGAGAAAGGCCAGAGTAAAAGATAGGCCAAGAAAGCAGAGCTTAGGCCGTGTGTTCCAGAGACAGACAGACACACATGCAGTCACACACGGGCCCCCACTCAGACAAAATAAGCACTTGGACTTGGAGCTAGAGGCATACAAACACACACTCTCCCACACATGTGTTCCCACATTCAGGCAGACAGACATACACCGTCACACAGTCTCCTCTCTCTGTGACAGGGACAGCTGCCTGGGCTGTTTTGGAGCTAGCCATTACCCTCCCCCCTCCCTTTCCTGGCCCCTCTGAACCTCAGCTCTCAGTCCCAGGAACTAAGGACTCTGTGGGGGAGGAGGAGGCCAAAGGGGCCAGGGGAGCAGACTATACTCAGTGGCTGCTGAGGGTGGGGGTGCTGTTTAGCTGAGTGGAGAGAAGGCAGGAGAATGCTGGAGGAAGAGAACAAGAGGACGGGGGTGGTGGTAGAAGGGACAGCAACTGTCCAGGCCCCTCTTAGGAAAACAATACAGTATGGGCCAAAGAATCTGGCTATAATTTTGTTAAAGATCAAGGTATGCTAGCTGTTAACAACCAGTATATCTGAAAAGTGAAGTGAGGAGGAAGGGAAGAAAACTGAAAAAAAAAAAAAAAAGAAGAAAGAAAAGAATGACAGTCAATGAATTAATAGTAAGAGAAATTAGATAACTCAGAGTACAAGTAACCGATAATTTTGATTCTTTAATTGATGTTATTTTTAATCTAAAGTATAAATGTGAACTACACCCTTCACCTTTCGTGAAAGAGTTATATGTAGTATTTGTATGGGGCACGTGCAAATGTGTTCAGTTTGTGAAAAAGCATTCTGTAGCATGTGACATCAGTTTCAATTTTGCACTGAAGTGCTAAGGTTTTAGCATTTATACAACAAATTAGTATTTGTTATCGAAAAAGAAAGAAAATTAAGTTTAGAATAAAAAGTTCTGTGTCCATGTCCTAACTCCCTAATTTACTAGCTGTGTGTAGTTGGCAAATTAATTTACCTCTCTGGCCATATTTCTTCATCTCTCTGAAGGAGATTATAATCCCTTTTAACTTATGGTCAGTATTGTTTTATCATTAAAATAAAGCATAATGTGTAAAAATGGGTAGGGGTAAATGCTATCCAAGTATTTTTTTTCTCCTTCATTAACAGACGTTTGTTTGGAACCTCTTGTGAGCTGGACATTGAGCAAGGCACTAAGGACACAGTGGTAAATAAGATTTCATCTTTGTTTTTTGTCCTTACTAGAGTAGCTCACCTCCCTAGTCCTTATATCTCCCAGTGACAAATTACTCTGATGAATAAAGGGGAGTATGCTGTATTTTAGAGAGGCATGCAAATGTGTGTTATGAGTACTTTGTCCTGAACATAAAGGAGAACGCTTTATGTCAATAAGGTAACAGGAGTTGGGGATCAGGAACTGGTAAAGGAAAGAATGAAGTCTTCTGGATCTTGACTAGATTAGTAACAAGAGAGGTGATGAGGTTGAGAAGGACTCTGTGAAACCGAAGAGAAAAGGCAAGAACACTAAAGCTAGGCAAGCACTAGAGAGATATGGGGTGGGGGCATTATCCTCTAGCAGACTTTTGTCCTGGTGGGCTGGTCAGGCAGAGGCTGGGGGCGCCAAGTTGTTATTTGAGATGGAGACAGGCTGGCTGAGGATTAAGCTCCCCCCAAACTGCTGGAGGTCAGGAAGCTGGGGAGTTGGGCCTGAGGCCAGCGACTTTGCCTTACTCAGTGGACACGGACAAGGAGTAGGTCTGGAAGCTACAGGCCTGGTTGATGCTGGTAGGAATATACCAGGACGGGCCAAAGAGAGTCGAGAGATAACAGTGGTGCTGAGTCCAGCTCTGGCAGAGGCTGCCTATCCCACGCTCAGCCCTTCTGACATACTCTGCTGGGATGCTTGGCCCAGGCCCCAAGGGGTCAGGGATCAGGAGATCCCAGCTCTAGGAAGGTGTTCTCTGACTGAAACAGACTGGAATTCCAAGAAGCTGTCATGGATCGCGGTAAGAACAAAACATCTCAAATATATTCAGGTGAGAGGAGCAATTATTACAGGTCAGACAAACCACAGTGTGGAGGTCATATTTCCACGGAACAAAAAAAATTGTCAATAAGGCAATTGCTATGTAGGCCTATTTTTGTCCTGAAGCCAAAGGGATAAACCAGGGCCACAGCGAGAGAGCCCACAAGTAGTTCCAGTAATAATGACCAAGGCAGGAGGTACACTTGGAACCGAAGTGAAAAACCTTCTTGCAAATGCCAAATATGCAAGGAGGAAGAAAAGAGAGGATGGAGTTGTGATGCTGATGCTGTGGTTCAGCTCAGCTCAGCAAACAGCAGGCAGCACGGTGGAGAACAGGTGTAAAGCAGGGGGCGCTACGTTAATACAGAATCATCCACTAAACCTGAAAATAAGTGGGATCCTTAAGTGCACATGGCCTCATGTTTATTAGGGATGTTTAACACTCAAACTGTCTGGTCTGCTGAACTGCAGTGAGCAAATGGGAACAAATGGAGACAGCTGTAGACAAGGCTCACATCCCCAAGAGGAAATCCTAAGACTCAGATGGAACAGCAACAATTTGATGCACTTAATTTATCAAGGGGTAAATTAGGGATCAAAGAAATGGATTCCCAAGCCCTTCTCCCTTCCCTCCCTTTCTTTTCTTCAGAAAGCTAAGGTGCTAAGACAGATAGAGGTGCCCAAGAATAAGGCACAGACCCTAACTTCTAGGAGAGTGCCGTTTAGGGAAGCAAGCAGAACACAGGTTAGAAGAATGGGCTGCATGGGCCTGAGTTTCAGATTGTGGGAGATCGGAGAGTTGGAAGCCCATGCAGTTTTGGAGCTCAGAGAATGTAGGTGGGATGAAGTTGGAACTGGGGAAGCAGAGAAGGCTCAGAGTCTTCTAAATAATAGGGTCCTATTAGGAATGAGGTGGCAGGTTCAAAGGGCAACAGGGACACTAGCTGGACAGGGTCTCCATGTGAGCAATGGGAGGTCATCAGAGAAAAACAGCTCAGGCTGATGGGGCCTCCAATGAGGGGCACAGGGTAGTGGTGCAGGTTTGACATAATCTGGGCTACAGTTTCTTGAGGGGGAAAAAACCACCCTAAGACCAGTAAGAGATAATGTCACCCTGAAAAATTAGGGTCACAATCTGAAACAGCTGCTACCCAATATGTAAGTTCTTTGAGATCTTCAACTTTGTGTTAAAAACAGGCAAATTTTGCATTATGTTCTATACTTAAGTTATGTCTATTTTAATATAAAAGTAAAGTTTTCTCTCCAAATGTCCAAGTGACATCTTCAAGTGACATCACCATACAGGAAGACAGGCATGTTTATCCCGAAGGCTCATGCCCCTCCCTCTCCCATCTTGCCCTCTCCTGCCCCCACCCCTCTATTGAGAAGCACAGCTCCTAGCAGTAGGAGCCACTGGAGGCTTGTAGGTAGAGGAATGACATAAAAGCAATTTGGGGAACCTTTATTTGGCAGTGGTGAGCAGAATGGATTGGGCAGGGGAGAGGAAACTATTAACTGTGAGGTGTAAAATAAAGAAGGCCCAGGGAGGACAATGGAAAAGGAAGCGGAGAGAGAATTTTGACATCTCTTTATCTTCTTTTTTTTCTCTCCACATTACTCTTATTTTGGGTCCCTGTCAATGACCATGGACTAGCTCAGGACCTAATGGCTCCTTCAGGTTAGCTGCCCTCTTCTTTCCCCCACACTCTAAATAGAATGAAGAATACAAGATTTGAGGAGTTCCGTTCTCTCACACCCATCCTCCGGCCTACTTCCCCTGCCCTCCCTCTGTGGATGTAGGTCCTGGGCCCATATTTACATCCTTGAGGAGGAGGCACACAGGGATCTGATCAGGATATTTGGCCTGATAGATGGGTTACACATTTGGGAAATTCCCTAGAAGTCTTCTCAGAGAGAGGCAGGAGTAATGGCTGGTTCTGAAGCCTGGGACAGGGTGTCCTATCTGTCATTGAGAAGCTTTCTGTGGCTGAATCAGGGATGCTGTCTGGCTGATCAAAGATTTGAAACGCCACCCTTAACTAAGACTCTGTGGTACAGGGTACCTACAGTTTGGGCATAATAATAGCGACAATTTTTCTTATTCCTGTTGTTCTTCCTTTGCAGAAGGCTTTCATATACATGATTTAACTCTTACAAAACCTTGAGTGGCAGGAATGAGCAGCCCATTCAAGGTTACACAGATTGAGGAGTTTCAAATCCAGCTCCTTCCACTCCTCGCCCCCTCCACCCCAGCAGCCATTTGTGCCTCTGACAGCACTGATCCTCTGAAGCCCTGAAGGATTCCATTTCTACTTCCTGCCTCTACTACCTCTCTGGAAATGAGTTTTGGAAGTTTGCTGCCCACTGTGTGCCAAGGTGTATTTTCCTATTCATCCTGAGCTTGCATTGCTCCAGTAAGAGGCCCCCTCATATCCGGTTTCAGGATTGGGGAGCAATTAAGTCTTCTGCTTTTTTAGCCTTTCATTATTTTGTGGGTGTCCATTCTATCTCATCTTTCACAGGCCACAACTTTGAAATTTGCTGTCTCCAGCCACTCTCTGACCCTTCTCCAGTTCCCTGACATTCTAAGAGCCAGTGACCAGGCAGGCACTCAGCTGCATGGTTTTATGCAAGGGTGGGGAAAAAGTCTCTCTTTTGTTTCCAGTCATCTTCATTATAATGTTCCTTTTACCTTTTTGGCAAAAGGTGAACTTTGGGCTAAGGTCTTCAGGGAACTATCTGTAATGCCTTCCCTATTCCTTTCTTCACTCATAACTTTTCATTTCATCCACAATTTCAGATTTTCAGAGACAGTGGAAACACAAGCCCCTGAAAAGGGTATCAGAAATGTGGAGGGGTTAACTTCGATTCTGTATTTACCAAAAAGGGACAAGGGACAAAAAGGTTGAGGAACAATGTCCTAGCTGAGGATAAGCAAACTTTAAAATCAAGGACTGGAGAAGGGGAAGTAGGAAATAGTACTGTATATCACTCACATGTGGAAGATGAGAAAGGCTGAGACCTGCTTGTTCAGATTACTCATTCTAAGCACATCATCTTGCACATGTCCCCGTGAAAACTTAGTCCCCAGCAAAGTAGTTCTTTTCACTTACATAGACTGAGATAGTTTTCTCTACTTTGCTCCTTTCAACTTAACTGGATCTCCAAAGAGTTGGTGGGTGGGTGGGTGGTCATCGAGTGAATTCAGATAAATCAGGGCCCTCCCCCAGCCACAGGGAAAACAAATGGGGCGGTTGGATAGAGCTGACACATTCTTTCCAACCAGACTTGATAAATCATATAGGCCCCATGTTGGACCCTCGAATATGGATTCTATGTGTCTCTCCTTCCTACTTCTCAGTCACCAGGGTGGTGTTGGGATTGGTGGAAGTGAGGAAGCAAACAGGGGAACAAGACCATGGGGTTTGCTAAAGAGCTGCAGTTATCTCTTCAGCCTGGGCTCTCGCCCCTGGGGGAAGCATTCTTTATTCTACTGACGTCTAACCAAAGAGTCAGGGGGTGCCTGGCCAGCTGCACCAGAGTGAGGAGTTGACTCTAAGTTTGTGAGGAACTGGGGCCATTAGGGGCTGGGCTGGGCTACTCCTTAGCCTCCCATTGCCCTTTGTGGTTCATTCCTTCCTTTCCTGGCTTTGATTTCCACTAAGGATCCCACCATTGACTTTCTTGTATCATAATCTTATTCTGGAAGCCTGGATGATGCTGAGATCTAGTCTGGGTTAGAGAGGGAATATCTGCTAGTACCACTGCACCACAAGGCCCAAGTTACAGACTTTACTCTTACTCCCTGCTCCTGCCCTCTACAGCCCCTAAGAGCAGAAAGCAAGTTTACAAAGTGTGAGCGGGTTTTTGAGGGCACCCACTACAGCGAAGCCCACCAGGCACGCAGCAGCTGGGCAGGCGCTACCGGGTAGATGGACATGCCACTCAGCCAGGGACATTCTGTCCGCCGCTGCCTAACAGCGCCTGAGAGACCCACCTCTCTGCCCCGGACATTCTGTCCGCTCTGAGCCCGGTGAGCTGCGGACATTCCGCATGATTCCGAGGCGGTTCCAGACTGGGACCCATCCCGGCCGTGACATCCCAAGCCAGACATGCCAGACCTGCCGCCTGGTCACTTCGGCTGCTTAGCCTGGACGCTGCCGCCGGCTCAGCGGCCATCAGACCGGGAGCGTCCGGGCTCTCACAACTCAGCTCACATCCCAAATGCGAAGCAGCTGGGAAAAGAACCAGATGCACCCCTGCTCCCAGCTTCTGGAATCTTAGAGCCAGCCGAGAAGCGTCGGGTGCCCCAACTGTCCCCATGCTGGGCGGCCGCCTTCAGGTTCCTAGGGACTCGCAAACCCCTTTCACTCTCTGGCTGCCTGTCGCGCGTCCCCGGATTCCAGGGTGCTTTTTGGTATTGGTTCCCCTGATTGTCTCCTCCCTACTTCACGGAGACCCTGTCCTGCTTTCCTGTTTTGGCCTCCCTTCAGATCCCCCGAGTCTCCCCTTTCTCTGTCTCCCGGGTCCTGAAGCTAAGTTTCCCTTTCTGGCTCCAAGTCCTGGCTCCGGGTGTGTAGTCCGCCCTTCCAGTCTCCATTGGCCCCCCACGTACCCTTCCCCAGTTCAGCCACCCAGACTCCCTTTCAAGGTTCCCAAAGTCTGACCATACCCTCTCAACCCCTTAAGCCCCTGTCCCCCGCATGGTCAAGCACTCACAGTGAGTCCCGCAGTAGACAAACTCCCCGTAGCGGCGACAGCGGCCACAGTCTGGAGGGCAGACAGGGGCCAGGGGCCGGGCACACGGCCGGCCGGGGTGGGGGCCTCCCCCCTGCTCCGGGACGCCACTCCGCTCGGGCGCTCCGGGACTTGCAGAGGGAGTGAATGAGCCTGGCCGCGGTCTGCCACCCCCCGCCGGCGCCCATTCACTTTATGGCAGCCCAGGGCGCCCCCAGCCCGCAGCAGCTAGCCTCGCGCGTCGGGGCCCGCCCCCTTCCAGCTGCGCTGCCTGGGCTCCACCCTTTCCAGCTGTGAATGTTCAGGTCCCGCCTTTAGAGGAGGTGTCCGGCATCCAAAAAACCGCCCCCTGGCCAATCGGAGGCTCTCCTCGGCAATCGGGCCACGCCCCTCCCCACGTGGCTGAAGCGGTGCTCCAGCAAGATCATTTTAGCAGAGCCAAGCCTGCGAGAATAGAATGGGCCTGGTGACCCGCAGAGCCCCGTCCCGCCTGCGGCGACGTAGGACCAGGGAACCACCTGTGTCCGTAGAAGTTTGCCAGGGTGTCAAGTGGAAGTGCGCGTGGCCAGGAGAGGCCCTTGGGTCTCAGAACTCAAATTTTGTTGCCGCTCAAGTTTTGCCGAATTTTCCACTTGTCGCTGTCTCTACACATTGTCTCTGTTCCAATTCTCCCATGTCTTTCCTTTCTTCTTTCTCTTCTGCTTTCGTTTCGGGTATTTGCCCCTTTCCTTCTTCTGTCACTTTGAAAGACTAATTTCTTTTTTCTCTCTACCCTTTCCCCCCCCCCCTTATATCTTTCTCTTTCTTTTCTCTGCCATTTTTCATTCTCTCACCCACTTTCTTCTCTCCACTAAGGAAGGTTGCTTTGTGGAAAAAGCATTTTGGGATGAAACAAACCAAAGCAGTCGTCTAAGCATGCCACGCACTGCGTCATTACTGGGTGACCTTGGATAAGTAAACTACCAGCCTACCACTTCCATCCCTGAAAACTAAAGAAGGCTTTCACTGGATCTTGGGATTTGGATTGGGCACTTCTCAAAGGCCTGTCAGTCTGCATTCTTGGCTTGCCCAGGCCATGCCCTCCCAGCATGATCAGGACTAGATTTTCCTTGGTCATAACAGGTTCAGTTCTGTGGGCAAGGTGTGACCTTGGTGCTTGCTAGTTAGGAAGTTGGAAGGGACAAGACAGATGTCCCAAGACCAAGTGGACATCTTAGAGGCCTTGGTCCCAAGCCCCTAAGGTCCCTAAGCCCTATCATACGATAAGCTCCTAAGGTAAATCTAACCAATCATTTCTCTGCTTAAAACCCTTCAATGACTCCTGATTGTCCTCAAGATAAAGGTCAACTTCCCTTGCCTGGCATACAAGACTTTTAGGACCTGACCCTGTCTTAATCTCCAATCTCCTAGTGGTTTCCTGCACATCTCTGGCTGTCTGACAGTGACATATTTCCAAACATTCTTCATCTTGCCAACTCTTACTCATCCTCCTAAGCTCCACACACATCTCACTTTCTTTGGGAAGCCTTTTCTGATTGATTAGATGTCTAGTTTCTTGCTCCCACAACCCTCTATGTATACTCTCTATTATCTCACCACCATATTGAAGAGATCAGCTTATACTGTCTATTATGCCAAAATTTAGGAGGGCAAGGACCATATCTTCTTCATATTTCTATAACTAGGCATAATGTAGAAACTCAATATTGAAATTTAAGAGGAGGATATTCTGTCATAAGAAGATGGGAGCTAGGAGGGGTTAGGGCATTGCCATCTCTCCTCCTCATCTCTAACACACAAACCCATTCATGTTTTTGGGTTGATTAATTTCTGGAGGTATGTAGAAGTAGAGATGGGAAGGAGTAGGGAGTTTTGGTCCACGTAGAGGATTTTCCAGTTGGCTACCAGGACCTCTCAATATGAGACAGGTCCAGGAGACCAAATCCCAGTTTTCAAGTAAAGGTGAAAAATGGCTGAAAGGTACAGTGGAAAGAGGTGCTATGATGGTTGTATCCTCTTCCCCTGACTCTTTTTGGGTGAAATAAGCAAGACCTTCAGCTAGACCTAGAGACTAGGAGTCCAATATGCAGATGCAGGAAACTGTTGAGCAGTTCATCAGGTCTGATGTTGTCGTATGTATTCTTCAAATACATAAAAATACACGAGAGGACACTAGCATGTGAATGGTCTTTGTTTTTTTAAAAAATATTTATTTATTTATGCATACAAGCTGGGGTATAGGCCAGAGGTGTGGGGGATGGGAGGATTTACCAGAGACAGAGTGGGGAGCAGAACAGGCAGATCTACTGAAATACACTGCTGAGGGGAGCAGCGGACTAGACAGGAGAGGTCTGTCTCACCATGTGGGAGAGCTCCCTGGCCAGGTATCTAACTTGTGCTGCAGTGGCTCTGGATGGCTTCATGGTGCTGCGACTTAACCTGTTGTGCCACCAGGGAAGCCCATGAATGGTCTTTGGATATCTGGTTCTGATACCAGATACCACATTCCTATGGGGTTAGGTATGGAGCTTCTCTGGTTATAAGTGAGAGGAAATGGGGAGAGAGTTGTTATCTTTTTTCACTGCCTCCCAGCAATCTCTCCAGGTTGCTAAGGACATCTTGGACTCTATTCCTGTAGACAGACTGAGAATTTCACCATTGAACCTGCAAGGAGAAAACTCATTCTCTTGTCTGTCCTCATCCTACACACTCACTTCTAGGAAATTCTAAATGTCCTAGCAACCTCTATAGTCTCTTGTAAAAGGAGAGTCAGTTGCGAGGAGGAGAGTGAAAACTGGGATGAGCATCTAATCCTCAATCATCGCAGCATTTATAAAGCAAACAGGAAAGGCTTCAATTTTCTGTCACTGGTGATGTGACCCCTGTGGTTAGTTTTTTCCAGGTAGATGTAAAGTGTCCAAGGCTTAGTCTGAGGGGATTGAGCTGGGAATCACAGTCTGATAGAATAAGGTATAAGAGGTAGTGAGGGGCAGTGAAAAAGACAGCTGGGCTGGGTGTGAGGACTTCTGGGTTTGCCTCTCCATTCTGCCATTAACTAACTACCTGAGTGAATGTGGGAACCATTCTCCCACTCTGGGACTCAGTTTCCTGCTCTGTAAAGTGAAGAGACTTGAACTACATTCATCATTTTTTCTATTTCTGGATGATAGGAATGGGGCACAAGATGCAGGAACAGAGTCGGATGGAACAGACACAACTACGAGAAGCCAAATCGCGCGGACAGGTGGGAGGGTGGGGGAGGAGTGGTTAACTAGATTGTGGGACTGATCCTGGGATGGTGGGAGCTCAGGGCTGCCTCGAAAAGAAATGATCGCCCAGGAGACTTTGATCGGCTATGGAAAGGGTGGTGTGTCCGGGGAGGCAGGGTCGCCCGCTCAACTCTCAAAAGGGACCCCGCCCCCTTCTCAGCAAATCATAGCTTTCCTCCCCATAATGCTTAGCAGCCACTGCCAACTTTGCGCACTGCAACCGAACTCTATTAAACTCCACCTCTCCAACCGCCCAGTACAATTTCTCGTTTTTTAATTGGCTTTTAAAACTGTCACTCAGAGAATCCTCATACCCGTTGGTTGTCCCCTACCTACCCTTTTCGTTCCCTGGTAATCTCGTCCATTTAGGCACAACCCGCCTCCCAAAGCCAGTTTCTTTTTTTGATTGGGTATCTGGAATGCCACTTTCACGGCACAAAGTTATGATTGGCTGTACGCGGCGGGGCTCGCGCAGTTACCAGGCAGCGGGCTAGACTGAGTCGAGTTACCACGTCAGTGAGCTGACAGGGAAGGTAGCCGGCTCCACCGCCCGTTCCGGCCCACTGTTCCCGGCCGACTGTGTGGTCCCTGGCTTCGGCCTTAACTTCCAGGAAGCGAGCTCCTTCCCTTCTCCCACCTGCCACCAGAGCCGGGAGGGCCACTGGAGGCGGCTTCGGGACCCGGGCTGTCATGAGCGCTGGCTGCTGGTCCTGGGACTAGGCCCCGCCATTTTGGATCCGCTGACAGGTCAGCGAAGTCTCTTCTTAAGAGTTTCAGTGTCGTGAAGGCCGCCCTGAATGAGGGGAGGAGGGCTTTTAAATTGGACGAGCCGGGGTGGGTTAAGGACGCAGGGACTGGGAAATGATGAGGGAGAGGTTGTCGTGGTGGGGCGAGTGGGGTGGGGAAAAACTGGGAGGCGTGTAGGGTGCAAAGGTCAGGCCCCTGGCACAGAAGGGGCGACTTCAACTCTGATTTATGATCCTATTTGGGTGCCGGAATCCTTGTATTCCCTGGTTTAACCTAGCTTTCCGCTCTTCTTTTTTGCAGCTTTTTGTATTCAAAAGAGCACTGTTCTCAAAAATTAAAAGCAAACCTAAAGAGCATTGTATATATTTTTCAGGCTTGCGTTTTAGATCTTAGATATGAGAGTCTCAGCAGATTCTGTAGAGCATCCGCTTCTGTGTGACAACTGAATCATTAATACTGGATGATGAACTACTGCAGCCTAGACTCAAGTAATCAGAAGAGGTGTGGAAAGGCTGAGGCCAGTAGTGGAGGAATCTGGGTTATGTGAAAGCTTTCCTCTTACAGGGCAGCTTAGCTGCGGGTCTGGGTCTGTATGTAAATATTGGACTTAATTTTCGAGCCCATTTCTTCTTTTATATGGTCTTACAGATATTCTCCTGGTGTTTTTTTTTCTAATTGGTGTGTACTTTTGATATTTCTTACCCATATCTTCTCTTCACTTGGTCTAAGGAGATGAGGTCCAGTCGTAAGGAAACCACTCTTAGTATGACATATTTACCCAAGAGCAGAGAGGAATTTGAATACTGGTGGGGTTTGGTACTATTGGCTTAATGTTTTTAGTAGCTAAAAGTCATAAGAGATGTTCAACCAATTAAAAAGTGGTAGGGTCATGACAGCAGAGTAAATGATGGAACATAATCTCAAAAGAGTGTAGTTTATGACACTGTCATGACCTTTGATGCACTGTTGTATTGTAAAACTATAAAAGTCCCCCATGGGTAAAGAGTGCCCTTAGAAATGGGGAGTAGTGAATACAGTTTTTTAGTGTACAACATAGAAATTTGTATATCTTTAAATTCAGGTACACAAAGCACTCCTCTGGGCCTGGTGGAGGATACCAGTGGCTAGATCTGTTTGGTGTTTGCTTTACTTAGTTTTTGTACAACTTCAAAGCAGTAGCGTGTATGTGTGGGGGCCTAGCTAGAGCATGTAGTAGGGATAAAGTAGTATCAACTTAATGCCTTTCAGCTAACTGTGTACACTCAAAAAATTTTAATCTGTACCTAGGATTAGTTTTAGTATGTGCTTCTGACTTGCAGCCTGGCAGTCAGGACTTTTGCATGGTTAAGTAATAACAAGGAGGATCAAAACTTCATGTTAGAAGGGAAAATTAGGATCAAGAGTAGCTAACTTTCTTCCTGTGTAATGCCCTCTGATTTCTAAAATTATGTGTGTTGATGGGGAACAGTATTATTTGTATTTTTAAAAAATATCTGGGATAAGTATCTAAAATAAAATAAGTATCTAAAAATAAATAAATAAATAAGAAATAAATATTAAGTGGGGTGGAAGTGGTACAGGAAACAATTTGCATTTTAACTTGCTGATCTAAGTTGCCATATTTCCCAAAAAGTTCTTTAAAGTGGCTTTTGATATGACATAGCCCAAGAAGTATCCAGGTTTCATGGGCCTGCCATGCTCATCAGAGTTGACCTTCTGTGTTAAGTTGATATACTTTGCATAATAGGCCACATAGTCCTTGTGTAACTATTGTGACCAATTCAGCATCATTTCAGCTGGGCCTGGAGGTGATTCAGTCATCAAAATTTTCCCTTTCTTTACTTTTCTGGATAGAAATGAGGGTTCACTTCAAACCCCTGCTCCAAATCAGAAAAATAATTATTCCTTACAAGACTAATCTTGACAGTGGTGCTCATTGGCACAGTGGGAACTCAGGTTGTTGATACACCTCTTTCATGACTAGCTGGGCAACAATCCCTGTTGAATTTTGCAGTTCTCAGAGTTCCACTGCTATTTCATTTCTCTGTGTTCCAGAAGTCAAGATGACTGCCATTTTAAAATGATTACTTCATTAACAGGACACTTACACTGGCTAGTATAAGCAGTTAGAGAGGAAAAAGACACAGCCCCTGCTTTTGAGGAGACCCACTGCATTTATACAATACTCACTGGAAGGATCATCCTAGCCTTTTAAGTCACTTCTTTTGATTGATCACAATCTGTCCAGTAGTTCAGTGTGACTCATAAGAATGACTGCTACTGGGATAATGACGGAGTTGAGTGGAAGGGAGGTTTATTTGACCCTTAGGCTGGAAGAGCTGTGAAAATGTAATTGGCAGCTTTTATTGTTCTTCTCTTTCTTTGTATTTAATGTTATATATTCAACATTCAATAGCAGGTTTTTTTAAAGATTTATTTTTGCATACAAGCTGGGGTGCAGGCCAGAGGTGTGAGACGGTGAGAGGGTTCACCAGAGATAGAGTGGGGAGCAGAACAGGCAGATACACCGAAATACGCTGCTGAGGGGAGCAGCTGGCAAGGCAGAAGAGGTCTGCCGCACCACCCGGGACTCTCCCTGGCCAGGCATCGAACTTTCGTGCAGCCACCGACAGCTCCACAGCGCTGCACTAACCCGTTGCACCACCAGGGAGGCCTGCAGTTGTTTAATTAAATGAAAATATAATAGTGTAGTGATTTAGAACCTTGGTCATGGTGGAAGTGATCATAGAAGTAATGATTTTGTTGTTGTGAGAGACTGCAAGCTCAAATGCTTGAGTATCATCAGGTAATGTAAATAAGTGAAGTGAGCCAGGTGGGAATGGATTAGCATATAGTTGGGAATTGTAATGTATTGGAATGTGGGCATAGTATGAACAGTCTTCCTGTTTTTCCAGAGAAGCTGCAAATTCAGATCATTGTGTTTTTAAATTGTTCTCAGCTAGTTAAAAACAACAACAGTTGTTTGTAGGTAGAACAAAATTTGTGAACTAGATTCTTTCTGATTACAGTGGATTGTGACCCCTTATGTACAAGATGAGCAGGCCTTATGAGATTTAATCACGGTGGTTTTCTATGTATAATCATGCAGGCTAACTTTTTATCTTTGTACTACTCTGCTAGTGATCAGGGTGCCCTGAGTGGTTAAAAGGTGAGAGAGAGAGAGAAGTGGGCCTCCCTGGTGGCGCAGCGGTTGAGCGCTGTGCTGTGGAGCTGTCGGCAGCAGGCGATGAGAGTTCGACGCCCAGCCAGGGAGAATCCCACATGGTGCGGCAGACCTCTCCTGCCTCGCCCGCCGCTCCCCTCAGCAGTGTATTTCTGATGTGCCTGTTCTGCTCCCCACTCTGTCTCTGGTGGACCCTCTCGCTGCCCCACGCCTCTGGCCTGTACCCCAGCTTGAAAAAAAGAAAAAAAAGAAAGAGAAGCCTTGTTTCATTTTTCACCTCCAAGTTGGCAGAAAGGACATCTCTGGACCTTTTTGGACGTATCTCATTGGCTCACCTTGAGTATGGTTATTGGGATAGATTCAGAATCTCCATGAAGGAAGAGGTGGCATGGCAGAGTTGAGGAATACTGGTCACCTGATTATTGAGTTTGGGAGGATTTTTCAGTCATGCCCTGTCAGGCACCATCCTTTTTCCTGGTTTGACTGTCTCTTACCTCCACCCTTTGAGTAAATTTCTTGAGCTCAGTAAGTTGTTTACTAGTTCAGTAATTTTTGATCACTCCCAATAAAGCACAGAACTATGGTTTCTTGGCCAGCTCTGGAATCCTTAGAAGCTCTGCATTTTTAGTGCTTCTCTGGGATAGTCAAGAGATTGAGTGAAGATAAACCTTGGAAAGGTGAATTGAGGGTCATTCAGCTCCCTTGCACTCTCAGAAAGCCCATCAGATTTTTCTTGGTTTGTATAGCTCTGTACTAGACACCAAAGCACCATGAAAAACAAGTAAACAAACAAAACCCGAAAACCCCCGGTCTTTGCCTGTGGAGAATCTAATTTCTAATTGGATAAGGACATGTTTTAAAAGTAATTAAGAAAAATAACAATGATATACTAATAACAACTATTTAAAACCAAAGAAAATAAGACACATACACATATATTAAGAATTGATTCTATAAAGGATTACATATTTCACAGAAGAAATGTGAACATGCAAATAGCATATGAGAAGACTTCAGGAAGATAGAAGCATTGTGATTTGACTGGTCAGTAAGTGGTGGGTTCTTTTTGTTTATAGGGTGACCTAGATAGAAGGTTTGTAACTTTTGGCAGAGAAATAGATATGGGATGCAGAAAGAGGTTTACCTGACTGGGTTAGAGTCCTGGTCTTCTATGAAGTCATTGTTCTCCCGAGGAGGAAGTGAGCTGCACCTATATTGAAGTGTCTGTTTTGATGTTAGTTCATTCATTTCTTCATTCAGTATTTATTATTTTTTCTTACTATGTGTCAGGCTTTGGGAATAAAAAGGTAAATAAATCATGGTCTTTTCCATAGACAAATGGGAGAGATAGACTAAGTAAAAAATTATGAGTTAATGTTGATTTAAAGAAAGCTATGCAAAGAGTTATGGAGTAACAGAAAGGCTTAAAAAACAGAACATCACCAAAACTGAAGCCACAAAATGTTAGTTACAACCCTTCCTCCTCCCCCCACCTTCACCCCTACCACTATAAAATTTTTCTTTCTTTGCAGGATAGTCTTAGTAGTGGAATTGCCGAGATACAGGATGTGAAGTTCTTCAACTTTTCAAGAGAATGCCAAATTGTTATCCAACTGAACTGTATCAGTTTACATACCAGCTGTTTGGTCTAAATTTTTTTTAAATTTTTTTTTTAAAGATTTATTTTATTTATACATACAAGCTGGGGTACAGGCCAGAGGCGTGGGGCAGCGAGAGGCTCACCAGAGACAGAGTGGGGAGCAGAACAGGTAGATCAGAAATACACTGCTGAGGGGAGCAGTGGGCGAAGCAGGAGAGGTCTGCTGCACCATATGGGATTCTCCCCTGCTGGCCTTCGAACTTGCATCCCGCTGCCAACAGCTCCACAGCACAGCGCTTAACCGCTGCACCACCAGGGAGGTCCCTGTTTGGTCTAAATTTTTGCCAACTTAGTGTCAGCTTAAAATTTTTGTGCTATTTTGGTAAACTGTTATCTCATTACAGTCTTATTTTATAATTTTCTTGATAATTAATGAAGTTAATTTTTTCATGCATTTATTTGCCATTTGCATTTCCTATTCTGTGAAAAGCCTATTTATGTCTTTTGCCAACTTGGGGGAGGGTTTATATGTCTACTCCTAGAGTTTTTATTTAATATTTTGTATTATCGATGGTTTTAACATGGTTTACTTTACCTTTTTTTTTATTGGCTGGTACTTTTAGTTTCTTGTTTAGTTGCTTCTCCCCTCTGCTGAGATTATGAAAATATTCTCATATATTATCTTCTAAGGAAAGTTTTCAAGTTTTGTTTTTCATTTGAAATAGATTTTGGTTTTCCATGTAGTAAGGATGAAGTTTATTGTTTCTGTTTCTCCTGCTTTTGTTTGGATCTAGAGGGAATTGCTAGTTGATGTAGTAACTCCTTTATGGATCCTCTTGGGATGAGTAACTGGGATGTTGAAAAGCACCAGAGGATTACTGTAGAACTGGCTTTAAACAGACAGTGCTTTCAAATGTTCTGCATTGCTCAGATCTCTGGACCAGTAACATATCTGGCTGGGATTGTTAGTTGGTATCTACTTGGTTGTTCTTCTGATGTTTTTTCTGATATAAGATAAACGTTTCTGTCATACTTATATGAGGGCCCTGTAGGATTTTGTGACCCAACTTGTGAATTTCCTATTTGAAGCTGAATGACAGATCCCTTGGAACATTCCCAGGGTGGTGAGGCAAATGCCCAGAGTCCTGGAGTGGGATTAGACATCTTTGCATAGTCCTTAGAAATAATTCTCCTTCATTCCCTAGATATTTCTTTACTAGAAAAAGTTTAAGACCTTGCTTTTTGTTTTTCTGCTATATTTTTGCTATCTTAGAAATTTATTAGCTTTTGGTGCTTGATGAATTGTGATCAATTGTTAGGTTGATTACTTTAGTAGGAATCCCAGTTCAAAATTTATCTCCCCTAGGAAGCCTTCCAAATAGCTTATATAGCCTATTAGGTCTCACCTGGGTCCCACTGGCACTTTGTTTGCAGTTTGTGGTACAGTATTGCTGTTTTGTTTTCAGTATATGGGTGGTTTGTTTTCATTCTCTTGGTTTTTGAAATAGAAACTAGATGTTCTTGTTTTATAGTGTTTACCTCCAGACCTCCATGCCCCCATTTTTTTTTCTTTACAATGATAGGTATAATATCTATATATACTGATTAACAGCTTTGTATTGAAGGCCTTCCATGATATGCACCCCATTTATTTTTCTAGCCTAACCTCCTGTTTTTTTTCCTAGAAATAGTGTCCTGTCAATCTAAAAGTAGTCACTATCTATGCTGAATTTTCCCAGCTATAAGGTTTTATTTACTTTTGTCATTCTCTCCTTGTAGTTTTTTTTCTAATTAAAGATTTATTTTTATTTATGCTTACAATAACTGGGCTGTAGGCCAGAGGTGCAGTGTGGGGATGAGCAAATTCATCAGAGACAGCGTGGGGAGCAGTGTGGGGGCAGATCTACTGAAATACACTGCTGAGGGGAACAGCTGGAGAAACAGGAAAGGTCTGCTGCGCCATGTGGGCAGAAATTATATGTCACCTCTTTCATCATTATTAACTTTTAATTGTTTTGATAGTATAGTGATACTTTTTTAAAAAAGATTTTATTTATGTATACAAGAACTGTGGTGTAGGCCAGAGGTGTGTGTGTGGGAGTGAGAGGATTCAGCAGAGACAGAGTAGGAAGCAGAACAGGCAGATCTACTGAAGTACCCTGCTGAGGGGAGCAGTGGGTGAGGCAGGAGAGGTCTCCTGCTCCATGTGAGATGCTCCCTGGCTGGGGATCGAACCCGTGCTACAGTGGCTGTGGATAGCTTCATAGTGCTGACACTTAACCCGTTGTGCCACTAGGGAGGCCCAGTAATACATTTTTCTTACAAAAAATTTGAACATTACAGATAATGTTAAAGTATCCTCTAATTATACCCTGACTTCACAGTACCTTATTTAGATATAACTGATTATTCAATTGGGGGTATATCTGTCCAGACCTTTCATTCTATGTATATAGATACCTGTACAAAATATACTGAGTTTACTTAATAACATGGATGACTTATAAACAGAAGAATACATGCAATATGATATTAGTTATATAAAGTGTAAAAATATGCAGAATAATACTATATATATTGGGCCTCCCTGGCTATCCGTAGCCACTGCAGCACAAGTTCCATCCCTTGCCAGGGAGCTTCCCACATGGTGCAGCATACCTCTCCTGTCTAGCCCGCTGCTCCCCTCAGCAGTGTATTTCAGTCAATCTGCTGTTTGCTATGTCTAGGGTGAATCCTCTCACACCACCCCCACCTCTGTCGTACACCCCAGCTATTCTCAATCTGAATGCTGACTGTTGTATTACTTTTCATGTCATACTGTATAAGAAGTATTATTTTATAAGTATATTTTATATTAAGTATAATAAGTATATTTTATAATAAGAATATATTTTCAAAAACAAAAATTATTCTATGTAGGGTAGGTTAATTGGGTTTACATAAATATTATACATTTTTTAAAAATATGTTTTTTTTTTTTTTAAAGATTTATTTATTTATACATACAAGCTGGGGTACAGGCCAGAGGCGTGGGGCGGTGAGAGGGTTCACCAGAGACAGAGCGGATAGCAGAACAGGCAGATCAGAAATACGCTGCTGAGGGGAGCAGCAGGCGAGGCAGGAGAAGTCTGCCGCGCCATGTGGGATTCTCCCCAGCCGGGCGTCGAACTCGTGTCCCTGCTGCCAACAGCTCCACAGCGCAGCGCTTAGCCGCTGCGCCACCGGGGAGGCCCTAAAAATATGTTTGTTTTTTTAAAGATTTATTTATGCATATAAGCTGGGGTACAGGCCAGAGGCGAGGGGTGGCAAGAGGGTTCACCAGAGACAGAGTGGGGAGCAGAACAGGCAGATGGACAGAAATACACTGCTGAGGGGTGCAGCGGGAAAGGCAGGAAAGGTCTGCTGCGCCATGTGGGAATCTCCCTGGCCGGGCCTCGAACTCATATGGCCACTGCCGACAGCTCCACAGCGCAGTGCTTAATCACTGTACCACTAGGGATGCCCAAATATTATACATTTTTAAAAACAAAAATTATTTTGTGTAGGGAGGGTTGGTTGGTTTTACATAAATGGTAAATACAGTTATATACTACAATTTTTTTCTACATTCCACAGTATAAATGAGCGCTCTCTCCATGTCTTACTTGCTTTGTAGCCTTAGCATTCTGAAAGATGCCTTATGTGTAGTAATTGCTTAATTAGTAAATATTTCTGAAATTCCTTTTTCCCTTACCCACATAGCCTTACTGTTTTAATTTTCCTTCACCCTAAGCTAAATGTTTAACTACATATTCTGCCCCCCCCCCACTCTTTTTCGTTCTACTTTTAAAATTTTGTCTTTCCGAAGAGTCATGGAAAGCAGTAACATTGGCTTCACGTGCTCCTTGGGTTTTTTCCTATGGCAAGAAGAAATTCTGGTTTTTATACTTTCACATGGGAAGAGAAATATCTTTTCTAAGTGCTGTTCTAGGCAGCAAAGGAAATGGTGTGGTAGTAGAGTTGGTAGTACTTAAAATACCAAAATGATATTTTAACTTTATTTCAGTTTCATATAGAAACAACTTTAGTAGTTTTCCATCTACTTATTAGAAATTTTGTGCTATAAAGCAAGTGAACTTGAATTTTCAGAACTTTTCAGAGGTTGTTTAACTGCTACTCTCCAATTTCTGGAACTGACTTGGTAGAATGGATGCAGCCTGCAAGTTGACATTGTAACTGTGGTTCCAGAACAAGGCTATTTTTCTAACAACTTTATTCTTTTCTTTTAATTTGAATCTTCTTTATTTCTTGAGTGGATAACAAAAAATGGGAAGACCTGAAATATATTTAAAATAACAAACTTGCAGCACATATATATCTTCATACCTAAAGCCCTCACAGGGGACAGTCCTTGTCCCTAAATTGAAGAATTTGTCATTTTTGCTAGTGATTGTTGAGGTGCCTTGAGAAACTTTCTGGATCAGTGCTTTCTCAGTTGCATCTTGAACTTCCAGAGACTTATAGGAAAGGCAGGTGCTTGGATTCGTATCATAACATGAACTTTGTCCCACCTTAGTATTACAGGTGAGAAATCCTGGTACTGAACAGTTAGATTATAATTTTTAAAAAAGATTTATTTATTTATGCATACAAGCTGGGGTACAGGGGCAGCGAGAGGGTTCACCAGAGACAAAGTGGGGAGCAGCACAGGTAGATTGTTGGAAATACACTGCTGAGGGGAGCAGCGGGCGAGGCAGGAGAGATCTGCAGCGCCATGTGGGAATCTCCCCGGCCAGGCGTCGAATTCGTGTCGTCGCTGACGACAGCTCCACAATGCAGCGCCTAACCACTGTGCCACCAAGGAGGCCCTAAATTATTTCTAATCTTATCAGGTACTGATTTAAGCATGATTTTGCTCTGAGTAACCAAATAGTAACAAAAGTTTTAACTGTTTTGCTAGGTTTGCCAGGATGGTGGATAAGAATATTTACATCATTCAAGGGGAAATTAACATTGTGGTTGGGGCCATCAAACGAAATGCCCGATGGAGCACCCATACTCCTCTGGTAAGTTGGGGATATTAGATAGCTTGGTTACTGAGTTGTTGTAGAGGATTTGCTACATGTTTAAACAGTAATCACTTTACCAGTAATAATGAGAATAGTAGGAATTCAGAGTTATTCTTGGTATCAAGGACCCTTCTGTTTTATACAAGTAGTATCAAATTTTTAGGCTGCTTTTTTTCCTCTGAGATCCAAAAGATGATAGAATTCTTTTAACTGTTTTTGTAAACTCAAGCTAGTACTTAAAACTTTTATTGTATGCCTGAAAATGTCAAAAAGATTCCTTATCTTCTAATTCCTTAGGTAATAATTGCTATTGAATTCATTTAAGTTAGTTATTGATACATGGAATGTGACTCGGTGATGGTACTACTTGGGAGTTCAGCAAACTTCCATATATAGAACCAGCAGCCTATCTTACCAATCAGAGGAATAAGAAAACTTAGCTGTTGTAAGACTTTCTTTGTTGCATATGCATGTACAGAGATATTTTTCTGTACAATTGCATAAAATAGTTTTTATCACAACTGTAAAAGTAAGTTTAGACATTTCCAACTTTGGGGTGTGTGTGTGTGTGTGTGTGTGTGTGCGCGCGCGCTTATGTTCATTTATAAAAATTGATTATTTTAAAAGTAAGAGTGGAGTCAGATGTGTCTTTGAAATGAATATATACAATTACAGAAATGACTATGAAGAAGACAAGATAGAATAGTATACATGTTTTAGTCTGTTTGGGGTGCTATAACAAAATACTGTAGACCAGCTTGTTTATAAACAACAGAAATGTATTTCTCACAGTTCTAGAGGCTGAAAGTCTGAGATCAGGATGTGAGAAGATTGGGTGAGAGTCCATTTCTGGGTCTCAGCCTTCTCATTGTATCCTACATGGTGGAAGGGCAAGGGAGCTCTCCTGGGTCTCTTTTATAAGGGCATTAATTCCATTAATAATGCCTCTGTGTCATTCACAGCAGAGAATTATAAAAGATCTGCCAGTTTACAGTAGCTGAGTGCTATGGTCATGGTGTAGATTAATATTCCAGGTTTCACTATTTTGGGCAAGCCCAGAGTACCCCTGTGAAATGAGAGATTCAGGAATAGGTTAACTTTCTTTTCCTCAGAAGAAACTTAATGGATTGTGTAGCTGGATTCAGGAAGCGCCCTGATCTATTCTTTATTTCATTTTTCCTCTTTGGCTCAATAATGACTTTTATTTTTTAACCTATGTGTTACAGGATGAAGAACGGGATCCCCTGTTGCATAGTTTTAGTCATCTAAAGGAGGTTTTAAACAATATAACAGGTAAGTCCCCACATCTAGGTAGAATTATTTGTCCTGGTAGGAAAAAGTATAAACTTCTTCTGTAAAGGACTATATAGTAAAAGTGCTGCCATTGCAACTCAAAAGCAGACTTAGATAATACTTACATGAATGAGCAATAAATAAAATTTTCATTAAAAAAGGTGACTGCAAGCCAGATTTGGTCCATGGGAATAGTTTGTCCCTGGTTATTGTATTGCTTTTATCCTTTTCTTAGAATTCCTAGTGGGGTGTCCCATCTTAGTGGGGAATCAGTGTTTATATGATTATAAGCATCTTTCGTTGTATAAAGTTATAAACAAGTTTTTTTGTTTCTTTGTTTTGTTTTAACTACTTTCTCTACCTCATAATTGCCAAGAGGTAGATGGTTGGTGGTGCAAGTGGAGTTTTTAGTACTTGCAGCAAAACTCTTCTTTTACAGAAAGTCATTGTTGCTTTTAGGACCTTACATCTTTATAATGGTGCTCTTTGAATCTTACTTCATATGTTCCCAGAATATTTTTGTCCCTTTGCTCCTGTTTTCCTTATAATAATCTTATATAAAATTTATATGTTTAGAATTCTTAAAGCCACTTCCACATTTATTACCTTATTGAACTTTATACAATCCTGTAAGGGAGACATGGCAGATAGTCTCCCTTTTTCATGAATGAAGTTGAAGCCAGAAAGATTTTAAGTGATTTAGCAGGTGTCGCCCTTACCCTAAGAAGAGGAAGCCAAAACTAGAATTCAGTACCCTAATGCCTGGTTCAGTGTCCTGTTCTGTACTCCTTCTATTCATACAATTAGAGGAGAACTATACAGAAAGTGCCTTCTATGATATATACGTATGTATTAGGGAAGGAGGCAGTCACAACGTTGTATTTCAATGGGGGATATAAGGAAAGCCTGAGAGCTGTGTTTCTCTGTTGACCATAAAAGATTTTGTCCGTGTTTATCCCAGGTATGGTTTTAGATAGAAAATACATAGGACCACAATTGAAATAGTTTTAAAAAATTTTTTATTTTTTTAAAAATTTATTTATGCATACAAGCTGGGGTGCCAGCCAGATGTGTGGGGTGCTGAGAGGGTTCACCAGAGACAGCCAGAACAAACAGATCAACCGAAATACACTGCTGAGGGGAGCAGTGGGCAAGGCAGGAGAGGTCTGCTGTGCCACGTGGGGATCTCCCTGGCTGGGCATCGAACTCACGCTGCAGCTGCCGACAGCTCCACAGCGCTGTGCTTAACCCGTTGCACCACCAGGGAGACCCCACAATTGAAATACTTTTTGCATTTTGCAAACCAGATAAACAAAACAAATTTCTTCCTTTTGTGGGAAATACAGAATAACTAGAGAAAAAAATCCGTTTTACTTTTCACAAGCTATTTGGATTCAAGCTATTTAAGGGGAATTCCCTATATTGCAAAGTGTTGGAAATGTTAGTCAAGAAGGATCAAGTGTAGAGGAGATGGTTGCTAGCTAGTTAGCAGAGCTAGTGCTGCAACTTGGCATGTTTTTATTTTATGACCTGTACTCTAAGTGACTTGGCTGCTGTAGAAAGTTCACTGCTTGCATAGTTTTGTTTTTTTTTTTACTTTACAGATAAAGCTCACATATTCCATTTGGGAAGAAAATGTAATGAATAGAGATTTACAACTCTTTTTGGGGGGCAAGAATTTAGAGCATTGCCTTTTTAAGAGATACTAAGAGAATTAAACAAGTTAATATATTTGAAAATGTTTGGTGAATGAAGATTTTTTTTTTTTAAGATTTATTTATACATACAAGCTGGGGTACAGGCCAGAGGCGTGGGGCGGCGAGAGGGTCCACCAGAGACAGAGTGGGAAGCAGAACAGGCAGATCAGAAATACACTGCTGAGGGGAGCAGCAGGTGAGGCAGGAGAGGTCTGCTGCACCATGTGGGATTCTCCCCGGCTTCGCGTGGAACTCGCATCGCGTGCTGCCAACAGCTCCACAGTGCAGCGCTGAACCGCTGCGCCACCAGGGAGGCCCTGGTGAATGAAGATTTTATACACAGTGATGTATTGTTGTTTAAGTGGCTTGGGAACACTCTGAAATGGCTGAAATTATACTTGAGTAGCCTTGTAGGCCTTTTCGGCACTCTGTAAACCTTGAGAAGCTGAGATATTAATGCTATCCTGATAGCCACATTGCCTGTTTGCAACCTAGTCTATATCCCACACTTGTTTTCTACATCCAGACATGTCCCAATACTTCACTTCAGAGATCAGATAAGTGGTGAGTGGTGCAGTCCAGGACTTGGGGTCCCTGGACCGTTTAAGAGCTATTAAAGTTGAGTTTCCTGCCTAATTTCTTACATCCTTGATTAGAACTACAGGTTATTTGCTGCTTGAAACTAATAAAACCAGAATGTGCTGAGGGCTAGTTCTCTCAGTGGTACTAGGAACATAAATGGGTATTGGCAAACTTTTCTCTGGAACAAGGAAGAAGGTGCTAGTGTTTTCCAGGGACCAGTAGCTATGGCAGATGTTGAAAAGGTGCCTACCAACGTTGCTTCATTGTTCTTGGATTTTAGCATATTACATGCTTGAGAAAATGACAGAGTGAACCCAAAATAGAGCATCTCATGGTATTCTGATTAGTTCTGACCTACACCCACATACCCACACAATGCTGGCTTCTAGGAGCAGGTTTCTGGGTCAGCTGCCCCTGTGATCCCTGACTCTATAATCCATGACTGATTTCTTATTTCTTTTACTGAACAAACAGATTTTTTTCTGATTGGCAGTGTCAGGAGGACTACTTTCTTGGAAGCCAGTTAATGGTGGAAGGCTGGGAAAGGACTTTGAACTTGGAGAGAGAAACTAAAGGAACTGCCCATGCTTTGTGACTGGGAATGTTGTACTACTTAGATTGGAGTAAATATGGCAGGATTCCACTCACTTTACCTCATGAAGCTGACATCGGGTTGGTCTCATGGCTGTTCGCATTTTTCTACACTAGTGACTTGGTTGGTAAGAATATCATTGTTGGAAATGGGGGTGGGGGAGGTTCATTGGATATTGTCAGTAAACCAGAATGATTTTTTTCCCCTTATAAACAGAGGATCTTTTTAGAACATAAGCTCTACCTGCTCTTTAGGAGTATTATCTGAGCATTGTAAAGGAAATATGTTCATTATTTCTAGTAAGGTTGGCTAAGTCCATACCACTTATTCTCACAGATACGTTTTTCTGGACTACCTTTGTAGTCAGTTTTTGCCCAGACTGCATTCTAACTGCATGCTTTATAATATTTAGAGTAGTAGAATATTCCAATAACAAACCTAAAAGAGAGGCATGCACTTGGAAGAACAGGGTGCCTAAGAGCAAAGCTTGTGTATTGTGTCCTTGGATAAAGCCTTAGCTCACTACCAGTGAGACTTGACTGCTATCCTTTATTTGATCTTTAAGTTCTCTTAGGAATCCTTTTAGGAGCTTATTCTGAAGAAGTTAAAGTAGATGTGTGCTTGCCAGGGGCTTGAGGAGTGGCTGCTAATGGGTACAGGTTTTCTTTTTGGGATGATCAAATGTTCTGGTGATGGTTATACAGTTTTTGAATATACTAAAACTATTGAATTGGACATTTTAAAAGGGTGAATCTTATGGCATATGAATTATGTCTTAATTTTTAAAAACAGTAAATGTAAATTGGAAAAATGGTAACAGTCACCAGTTCTTTCTCAGGCCTCAGAGCTATGGAGGAAGCCTCTTCAGTACTGCTGTGCTTTGAACCCATTACCCAGCAAAGGCAGCATAAGGCTCTGTTCAGTCTACTGGCCCAGTTTGTCCTTTTATGTCTCTCTCATTAACTCAAGGAAGCACATGGCTTTTATATTTAAATTTATTCAAGCTGTAATCTTTGACATTTGAGTTAGCTTTTAGTACAGTTTTGCATTTATAGTAATATATATTATGTATTTTCTCTATCCCCAAAGAATCCGTTTTAATCTTTTCCGGATGCAAATTTCAGGCTGTCTTGTCCCATCTCCCCTCTCTTGCTCTCTTTCCCCTCCCCCCACGGAGTGTGTTTGATCAGGTGTGGCAGGAATATCCACTGTCAAGCTGCGCCCTTTATATTAGTCAATATTATCCTTCTCCCCCCTCCCTGTCTGTCTGCCCCTTTGGGCTTTCCCAGTTGATTTATAATTTTGGAATTCTCATCGGAGTCTGTAATACAGTTTGTTCATTATTTAACCAAAACCTGTTTAATGAGCAGAGAGAGGCAATGTAAATGTTAGGCATGTTGCAGTGATGTACCTTTGTGCTTCTCAAAGCGGGTGGGTAGTTAACTCTGTACTGCCTGCAAGACTGGGCTGTCCTGGCCTTAGGGGCAGAAGGACCACCAGCTCTCCCGTAGCTCTGCCTAAGCCCTGCCATGAGTTTAGACTGCAAAGATATGTTTCCTTTTATCCTTATAGAGATATTGAAGGGGCTCTTGCATATTGGAGTTACCATCAAGCTCACAGCTAGGCTCTGTGTAAGGTGTGTGACATAGGATAGAGGGATAGAAGAGAAGTAAAACATCAGGATACTTGATACTGCTCTGAAGAGAGTAGACAGTTTAGAAGAATCCTAGCTGACATGGTATGTGGTTATTGATCTCTTTCTTCTCAGACTAGACAAGTCCTTGTAAACCTTAGTACCCTTTATCCAGTAGAGTTTAATAGAAGGGCCTCTAGTCAATAGTGATTAGTGATGTTTTACTGTGGTTATCTGCCACCAGATTTAGGCTGCTTTCCTCCTTGGTGAGTTGCACAGAGTAACTCTGAGGGATAGGGCATTTTTTTTTTTTTAAGATTTGTTTATTTATGCATACGGGCTGGGGTATAGGCCAGAGGTGTGGGGGAGAGGATTCACTAGAGACAGAATGGGGAGTAGAACAGGCAGACTACCTGAAATACACTGCTGAGGGGAGCAGTGGGTAAGGCAGGAGAGGTCTGCTGCGCCATGGGGGAAGCTCCCTGGCCGGGTATCGAACTCGTGCTGCTGTGGCTCTGGATAGCTTCATGGTGCTGAGACTTAACCAGTTGCGCCACCAGAGAGGCCTCATGGGGTAGGGTATTTCTTTACTGAGCTTACCTGGACAGCAAGATGTAGTGTGCTTGAATTTAAGAGGGAGAAGCAGGTGCCAAGAGAAAGTGAATGTATCAGGAGTTTATTTAAATATAGCTTATCCTGGACAAACACACCTGTAAGGGTACTGTCTGTCTCAAGCTTTGTGAATTCAGAGTCTGAGCTAGGAGGTTTGAATCCACATAAACTCTAGAGGTTTGCAGAGAACATTTAAACAGAGTCTGAAAGCCAACTTGGGAAGAACTAAGACTAAACACTTGTCTGGCCTAGGCATTTTAGAAATAGCCTTTTAGGTAAAAGTGAGATTGTTCAAGGATACCTCAGACCTCAAGTTTAATGTGTTTCAATTGGAAGACGGGCGTTGTAGGGAAAAGAGCTTTTAGTAGTCACAGTCAGGAAAAAGATTGAGTAAGGCTACATTATTTGAAAAAATATTTTGCTAGAGTTAGCTCCCTAACTGATTGAATACATACTTTTATTTTTGTCTACAGAAACCTATAGTTTAGGGAGCAGTAGTCATATAATCAACAAAAGAAGAAGGTTGAATGAATCATTAGTTTTGTCTCACTTGGAATGAGCTTGTGAATTCAAGGTCTTACTCAGCAGATACTAAAAGAAAGAGACTAAACTTTGGCAGACAAATTCATGTAATGGGCTGAGTGTTGGAAGAGGCAAGGTCAGGTATACTTATATAGTATGTATTTCCTGTGCCCTTTTGACTTTCTTGTTCTCTAATAAAATACAAGACTGTTAGTTTTTTATTTAAAGATTTATTAATTTATGAATAGAAGAACTGGGATGTAGGGCAAAGGTGTGTGTGTGTCGGGTGTGTGTGAGAGGATTCACTAGAGACAGAGTGGGTGGCAAAATAGGCGGATTAATTGAAATACACTGCTAAGGGGAGCAGCAGGCAAGACAGGAGAGGTGTGCTGCACCATATGTGTCTTAGCTCCTTGGCCTAACTCACGCTGCTGCAGTGAGAGCACTGAAACTTAACCTGTAGGCCACTAGGGAGGCCCCCAAACTGTATGAGTTTGGAGACTGTTGAACAACACATTAGGATGTGACTTGAATTTTTCAGATTAACTTTGGTACCTTAGAATCTTGGTAGCTTGAGTGGCCTTAGATTTGACAGAGGAAATAAAGGTGACCTTCCTGCCCCGGGAATATATAAATAAGGTGACTTCAAGAGGCTTATATTCTGATGACTTTACTTTGTTACTTCTTTTTATAATCTGAATCCTCTTCACCTGACATTTTGAAATCAAGGTGTTCTTCCAAATATTTGTTTGCCCTCAGTTTAGAAAATGAGGGCTTTCTTGAGAAGTGGCTCTGTATAATCTGGCTTCTTGTGTACTCAGCTCTCCCTTTTTCTCTCCTTAATGTTCAAATACTCTTAATCATTGAAATTAATCTACTGGCACATTTTTCACTCTATGTGTTTGAAAGGGGGTTATGGAAAAAAAATGACATCTTAATAGCTTGAGTTTCAAAAGCAGAGGGAAAGAAACTAATTTCTTTTTAGTAGAGGTTAGGGGACAGTGTGACAGTGGCAGGTGTCAAAGTTGCTGGTATTGCTCTCATTGCCATTGTCCTCTTTAGCATAGCTACCTCTTGAGGCCTGACATTTTTCTCTGGGTATACACCCCACTTGCCATGACAGCAGTCCGATGAGTAAAAAGAGGAAAAGACAGCTGCTGCTTTGTTTTTAACAAGAAGGCAAGCAGATTCCCTTTCTTCTTTTCCACCCACTCAAGCTCAGGGCAAGTGCCAACAGAGGTTCAAAAGAAGCCAAATGTTTAAAATTCAATGTGCAGTTTTGATTAGGAAAGACAGTGAAGTGTTATTTGTCTCAGCTTTGCCTCCCTCCTGCTAATCATTTCTCCATGCTCAAAGGTACTTAATTGATCACCTTAATTTTAAAAAGGTATTGGATATGTTTGTGATACAGATGAGTACATTTGTCTTTTCTTTCTTGGCATCAATTAGAAGATAGAGCTGGATACAAAGCAAAATGGATGTTAGATCATTCCAGCTCATATTACCTCATTAAAAAAGGGTGGTAGATGGAGAGCAGTAACTACCTGAAGCTCTCAGTTTTGCTTCTGGAAACCAGAAGATAAATGGTTCTTATCAGTTTTGAGGCCTTTGTTTCTTTCCTTTGGTCTTTGGAGATCCTGAAGAACTTAATGGACAAGCACTCCTGGTTGGCTTCTCATTGCATGTCTTTTCTTAACACCAGTCTTCTGTTATCACTGTTACCACTGTAGGTTGAGTTGTGAAGGGCTGCCACATGTGCACACATCACAACTGACCTTCCTTGTCCCACGCTTATTGAGCAATTACTTGCTCATTTGTGGAACTCACATTATTGCCTTGGGTTTCTGGCCCATTGTGAAGTGGGGACCTCCAGAGAGGCCTGATAGACTACATCAGAGGGAAATAATTGGCATTTCATTTGGTGGAAAGGCAGGGCCAGATGTAATGTGGGAGCAAAGAATTTTTTTGTACTCAGCCATGCAGCTTACTTCCAGGTGTCCTGGAAAGCAGCTTGGGAACTGAAAGCATAGGGTAATTGGGGACATTAATTTGGGGTAGGGGAGGGATCAAAAGGACATCATTGTTATCTGTGCTAGGCCCTGAACTGGAGAAAATTCCCTAAAAGTAAAGGGACAGATGAAATTCCCTGACACTGGTAGGATTTTTTCTACTGATTATTCTTTCCTTTCAAGTAAAGTGAATTATTATTGGCAAAAAATATATAAAACTTGGGGGAATCTGTACAATGGATTGCAGAATAAAAATAACTCATTCCACATGAACCTTTTCATGAAGTTTCATTGTTCTTTTTGGGCAAGCAACAGTTTTAAGAAAACTGGTTCCAAATTGATAATTAAGTGAGAGTTAAGATTATGACTGCACTACCATGGACTAGAGTGATCTCTTTCAGACTGCAAGTTATATTTCATTAGTGGATTGTGATTAGTGGATTGGATTGATCATTTTAAAGGGTCATGTAGCATTTTCCCCTCAATTTTAATGTGAAAAATTTCAAACATACCAAAAACTGAATACTACAATGACCACCTATATCTCATACTTTAATCAAATTTGTTAATTTAGTCATAGTTGCTTCTTTATATATTTGTGAAGCATTCACATATATTTCATTATATGTAGTTTTTCATGAATCATTTGAAAATAAGTGCAGACAGGGGGCCTCCCCGGCGGCGCAGCGCTTAACCGCTGCGCCACCGGGGAGGCCCAATAAAATAAAATCTTAAAAAAAAAAATTAAAAAAGAAAAGAAAATAAGTGCAGACATGTTGACATTTCATCCTTAATATTTAAACGTACATCCTAAATAAGGACATTCTTCTACAAAATCGTGGTACCAGTGTCATACCTAAAAGACTTAACAATAATTTACCAATATTAACTAATATCCAATCCTTATTAAAAATTTCACATTTTGGGCCTCCCTGTTGGTGCAGCGGTTAAGCGCTGCGCTATAGAGCTGTTGCCCCGTGACAGAGTTGGACGCCCTGCAGAGGAGATTCCCACATGGCACGGCAGACCTCTCCTGCTGCGCCCACTGTCCCATTCCGCAGTGTATTTCCATCCATCTGCCTGTTCTGCTCCCCACTCTGTCTCTGGTGAATCCTCTCGCCTCCCCACGCCTCTGGCCTGTACCCCAGCTTGTATGAATAAATAAATAAATCTTTAAAAATTTCTTTTTCACATTTTCCCAATTTGCCTTTATTGTTGTAGCTGGTTTGTTAAGCCAAAATTATTGTAAAATTCTTACTTCATTATGTTATTTATACTTTAGACTTTTAAAATCTAGTAAAAGTTTTCTCCACCTTTTTTTTTCCCCTTATGGCATTGCCTTTTGAAAAGACTAGGTCATTTATCTTTAGAATGTTCTACATTCTGGGCTTGTTTGTATCCTTGTGGTGACTTGTTCTCTGTGTGTATTTCTTGTATTCTAGAATTTGGATTAATGGTTTGATTTGGGTTAAACTTTTTAGGCAAGAATACTTCATAGGTGATGTTCATATTGTATCACCCACAGGAGGTACCTGCCGTCAGGTTGCCCACTATAGCTATTATTGATTACTTGCTTTTTGGTGGGGACTGCCCTATCTCCTCAATATAAAATGCATTTATTTTTCTCTTTGTAAATTAGTAAGTAATCTGTGAAGTAATAATTTGGCAACTTGTGAATTTCTTCTTCTCTAATATCATTTTACCCTACTGATCATCCACTTGTGAATCTTTGCCAGAATCATTTATTTCACTCTAGGGGTTGCAGAATGATAGTTTCCTAATTTTGTTATTCTTTCTATATGAATTAGGTGGCATTGTCTGTAATGAATTGTTTTCCTCCATCTAGAGGATGAACCACAGTTTCTCCTGAACAGGCCGGGAAAATAATTAATCCTTTCACTTTATTCCAGTTTTCCAAGTAAGGAGTTAGCATTAATAATGACCACTATTGATGACAAAGGAGGGGTTTCCTTGTACTATATTCAAGTATATAATACATTATTGTTAAACTGTAGTCATCATGCTATTTATTAGAGTCCTAGAACATACTCACCTTATAAATGAAAGTTTATATCCTTTGACCCAGCATCTCCCCATTTCTGCCATCTCATAGTCCCTAGCAAACCACCATCCTACTGTCTGTTTCCATGAATTTAACTTTTTTTAGATTTCATATATAAATATCATACAGTATGTATCTTTGTCTTATGTCAATTAGCATTACATCCTTAAGGCCCATCTATGTTGTTTCAAATAGCAGGATTTCCTTTATCATAGCTGAAGCAGTTCTATTTTATGGTTGTTTCTCTTTGGGTGAATCATCTGTTGCAAGGAAGAGATTAATTTGAGCCCACTTGAGTTGTAATTGTCCCGGAGAATATTAGAATAAGTGTTCTTCAAGGAAATAAGGATTGTGGATGTAATTTTGACTGATTTGTGACTTTGCACCTTGTGCCTTATCCCTTTTATGTGATCTCAAACTGATTGTTTAGGGAAAGGGGGATTACCATGTCATATTAGACATGACCATCCTTTTGAATCCTTTTACTGGGGTGAGGAGGGAGTCATTTGTATTGGAAAGACTACAAAACAGCATCTTCAGGAACTTTGTCCTTGGCAGAAATTCATTTAGTATATATTCAGTGAACAAATATTTCTTGAATACTTAATATGTGTCAGACACTGAACTAGGTAGTAAAGATCTAAATTTCTTTTTTTTAAAAAAAGATTTATTTTTATTTATTTATGCATACAAGAACTGGGGTGTAGGCCAGAGGTACAAGCGTGAGAGGATTCATCAGACACAGGGTGGGGGAGCAGAACAGGCGGATCTACTGAAATACAATGCTGAGGGGAGCAGCAGGCGAGATAAGGGAGGTCTGCTGCACCATGTGGGTTAACTCCCTGGCCAGGGATTGAACTCATGCCCCAGTGGCTGGCCATAGCTTGATAGCACTGAGACTTTTAACCCCTGCGCCACCACAGAGGCCCCAGTAAAGATCTGATTTCAGAGAGACTGACAGTCCTGTCTTCGTAACATTTATGGTCCAGTGGGCTGCTGATTTTGAGAAACTCTAGATAAACAGACACTGAAGTTTGCTTAGCTTTCACATGTGATCTGAGGAGACTGTATGCTGTGATACGCTGAAAGAAGTTTTAGGATCGTCAGAAGAACAGCAGGGGTGTTTGCACTGTCATCCCATCCCCACCCTCTATCCTTGTTTTAGCTGCCTGACAATGATCAAGTACATGGCAGCTTCATTGTCTGCTTTAGGGCCTTGGATATCTTAAGATGCGATTCGTCCATTTATATTTACCTTTGATTAATTAGTCTGTACACCTCAGAACTTAATTGACTAAAATTGTACCATAGAATAACATGTCAATGCCTGATGTTGCCTTTTCTAATAAAATTAAGTTTTGCACTTGAGTCCTTTTAAGGTTTGGACTTCTGACACAGTTGTTAAGCTTTTGAAGCCTAGCAGCACGAACATAGATTTTAATGACTATTTAGCAAAGATCCTAAGAGAGTGAAGAGAGTCCTTTTCTATAGCAAAAATAACATGAGTGTTTTTAGTAGCAACCCTTTGTCTTTAGCCCAAGGGTCTCATATGCAGAAAAAGTATAAAGCCCATGTAACTCTGGATAGGATTTGGAGTAGAAAAAGATCTGTCACCTCTCATTTGCTTGATAGCTTAATGTGTTCAGATTTTAAAATGCGTTTCTTTCTCCTTTGCTCTTTTTCCTACATCCAGGGTATATCATTAATACCTACTATAGCCAAATACTTTTTTGTGGCCAGAGTTTTGTGACTCTGGCAGAGGACCCTGGTGCCCTCTTGCTTAGGAAGAGAAGTTCTTGGTTAAGCTCACCTGGACTGAAGCATTGTGGGAAAAATAGTCAAGGGAAAATGGATTTCTGTTGCCAGAATCCAAATATGACTCATTAATCCTCCCAAGTGAGCCCAAGATTAGCATCTTAATCAGTCACATTTCAGAGGTTTTAAAGACTCATTCTGTTCTCTAGCTTCTCTATGAGGAAGGAAATGAGCAGAGACTGTATTTAGCAGAGAATGGGAGATTTTGCCAGGGTCCTAAGTGGTCCTAGGTAGACTGCATGCTCAAAAGTCAACAAAACTAGGTTGTGTGAATGCAGTAAGAGAGGCAGAGAGTGGGAAACTATGTTGGTAATATTCTTCCTTCAAAAATTTTAAAGAGAAGGAAAAAGTTGGTACATTCCACTACTAGGAGTTGTTTTAGTGTTGGAATGTCGGTTGATTCCCATTTCATCTTTACCTAATTGGTATCACATTATTTAATCAGGTCAACTGATGGTGAATTAAAAAATTTTTTTTTGAAACAATTTCAAACTTATGGAAATATTGCAAGAATAGTATAGAGGTGTCTTATATACCCATTTGCTACTTGCTTTTATTCTCTTTCTCTCTATGCAAATATATGTATAAAATTTCTAAACCATTTGAAAGCAGGCTATATATATCATGACCTTTTACCCCTCAGTACTTGAGTGTATATTTCCTAAGAACAAGGATATTCTCTCATATAATCTTAGTATAGTTTTCATCAAGAAATTTGACATTGACACAGTATTTTTCTATTCATACTCTAATTTGTCAAGGTACATTGGTCAGGACAATGATTATTGTTCCAGTAATAAATTACCCCCCCTTCAGTAAAGGATCACACACTGCATTTAGTTGTCATTTTCTTTAGTCTTCCTGAGACTTTTTTTTTTTTTCAAGAGAATTTTCCTCATTTTGGGTTTGCCTGATGTTTGTCATGGTAAGATTCAGGTTATGCATGTCTAGAATGAATCTGTATGCCACTACTGATAGTGTCCTTCTCTGGATATCTATCACACCTGGAGGCATCCTTCATTTGTGTTACCTGACTAAGATGTCACCTTGTTTTTCCACTGGATAGATACTGTTTCCCTGGAACTCATAAGCAACTGTGGGGAGACACTTTAAGATCATATTTTGTTCCTAATTACACTTATCACACATTTGATGGTTCTTACCTGAGCCGTTTTTGAGCTAAAGTCACAGCTTTTGAGTAGTTGCTTAAGATACTTGTTCTTAAAGGACTTGTTCTAGACATGAACTGTCTTCCTAACTCACTTGTGTCAGGTTTCTTTTTTTTTTAAGAAACATAATTTCATGTCCTAAAGATCTGTGTTTCTTTATGACATTGGTGGTGCTATTTAAAAAAAAGAATTAACTAAAAAGAGTTTTGAAAATTGGCAAGAAAAATTATCTCACTGAGGCTTGACCAAGGGCTTAGTAATTTCCTAGAATATGGCATTATTAGCCAATGGAATTTGTTTCCCATTCAATCAACAGCATAAATGCTTTCTTTCTCTCTCTTTTTGTTTTTTACATTTTAAAAGGACAGATTTATTAGGAAAAGGAGAAAGGAAAAAAAGAGAGACACCTGCATAGTCACAGGTGGGCAGGGAGGACAGCTGCCAAATGCTTCTCTTCTAAGTAAGACTGGAAACATCCCCGTGAAGCTGATTGCCTTTTTTCTTTCCTCCTCCTTTACTGAGTGGGGTAGCAGTATGAATTCATCATCAACTTTTATTTCAGCTTTTATTCTCAAACCTGATTGAGTTCATTAAGAACTTAAGTTTTTTAAAATCTGTAATTTGGAAATGCCTGTCATCAAGGAGCTTTAATTCTCTTAAAGAGGTTAAAAAAGCATTTCCCCAATCTTCTTTACTATCACCCTTTTCTCTTTTTCCCTCTTATCGCTCTGCATTTTTACTTTGCATATCCTTTTCTTTCTTTGCAGGACCTTATCAATAGGCATGAGTGAACCTCTATAAGAAAAGGCAGAGAGAAAAAGGTATTACTGTAGAGTCTCTGGTTTTTTGTTGTTATTACTGTGGATAATAGTCTAATAATATGACATGACTAATGAAAGCCTTATCAGTTATGTTTTGAGGGAAGCTTATACTAGAGAAAAAGAGATAAGAAAAGCTACTAGAGAGGCAAAAAAGTGAAGAGGAATGAACAGAAAGAAGCTAAAGAAAATGACCTGGGATAGGGGAACAAGAGTGGAAAGGAAGAATCAAGAATATGATACTGCAAAAATAGAAAAATGGGAGTCAGTACTAACATTTACCTCTATCCATCCCAGTTTTAGGACTTTTCCATTTCAGTAGAGTGTTCTATGAGGTAGGATGAGGTTGGGTTAATGAAATGGTTCCAATCTTGACTCCTTGGATCCATCCTCCCAGACCTGAAGGATTTACTTTGTAATAAGGTGACTTGAAAGCTTGATCCTAGTAAGCTGGGGTAGAAGAGGCCATTAGTGATACTTTTTGGCCAGCTATTATTAACAGTTATTTTTAACCTGTTTCAATTCCTTCTTGTTCAGGCTTCTCCACTGGCTACCATGAAAGCAGTTAAAATTAGCAGCTATATAAAATGAAGTACCTCTTGTGTCTCCAGTCACTTCCAAAATAAACGGAGTAATACTGTCTGTATTTTGTCTCACTTTACTCTGAACGCTACTGGTAGAGGAAGCATGGATTAGTGTGTAGTGATTTCTAGGCTCTGCCCTCTGGACAGATTTCCCTCTGAGGGCTGTGGCTGAGTGACAGGACCAAGTGGCAGGAGTGCAGCTGGAAGTATATCATCGGCAGATTTGGGTTGGGTAAATATAGCAGGAGCAGGATGTCAGTGTGGGAGATGGATTGTTCTGGGAAAGGAAGTGTTGTCTTTCGTCTGAGAAACAATTTCCTGAACTTCTGGGACTCTTGCTTTCTTCTTCTTTTTTTTTTTTTCCAGGGCATAACAGGAGTTGGCAGTGGTTGGGTTCATTTGCTATATTTTATCTTTGGGTATCTGTCTGTTTCTACATTTGAAGTTGGGAGTAAAAGATCTACTTCAACCAGTTAGGAACTGAACTTGATACATAAGCATACCAGTGCTTTACAGTTTACTCTCTGCAGGCTTAAAGTACATTCCTGCATAGAGCTTCTTTTTAAAAAGTAGCAGTTCTTTTAATAAAATGGATAGGTTAAGAGACAAAATAATTATACAAAGAAAATCAACTCTATTGAAAGTCAGACATGAGGTACCAGCTGGCAGGAAACAGCTGGGATGTTTCTGGGGGCTAGATTCTTCTACATCAGAAATTAACTCTTCAAGTTATCTCAGTTATCTGAACTACATAAGATGGCTGCCTACCTACCAATAATCTACATTAAAGACTAAACCTATGAAATTGGCAGTACTTTACAGTTGACTAGAACTTTATAAAGTGCTTTTGCATAATTTTTTCTCCTTTAAATAGGCTTTTTATTTTGGAGTAGATTTAGATTTCTAGAGAAGTTGCGAAGAAGTTCCCATATACGCTACTCAAAGTTTTCCATGTTATTAGCATTTTACATTTATCACAATTAATGAGCTAATATTGGTATGTTGTATTAAAGTTCACACTTTATTTGGTTTTTCTTAGTTTTTACTGGATGGCCTTTCTCTGTTCCAGGATCCCATCCAAGATACCACATTATATTTAGTTGTCATGTCTCTTTAGGCTCCTCTTAACTTTGACAGTTACATATTGTTTTTCATTTAAGTTTTATAACAACCCATAAAATAAATTGTATTCCCCCCCCTTAACAGATAAAACTCAGACTCCAGTCAGCTTAGATTCAAGGTTACACGGTTGGTAAAAGATTCTATTAAAATGTGATTATGAGGGCCTTTCTGGTGGTGTAGGGATAAAGTCTCAATGCTACTACCTCTGCAGCCCGAGTTCAATCCCTGGCCAGGGAGCGAACCCACATATGGCTCAGCAGAGCTCTCCTGTCTTGCCCGCTGCTTCCCTCAGCAGTGTATTTCAGTAAATCTGCCTGTTCTGCTTCCCACTTTGTCTCTGGTGAATCCTCTCACCTCTTGCACCTCTGGCCTACACCCTAGTTCTTGTATGCATAAATAAATAAGAATAAATCTTTAAAAAATGTGATTATGATTTGGAAAAAGGCAATGAAGTTATTGTTTGTTTCCTTTTTATGTGGATGAGGGCAAAATTATTACTAACCTTCAGGTGAGCCTTTTGCAGAAGAAGGATGAGACTGAAGTGAGTATAACTAACTTGTCTCAGAACCTTTCTGTTTTATTTGAATACAAATTTAGCATTATTATTATTTTTATAATCCTATGGGAAATACCCTTTCCCTTTGTGATTTTGCTAAGACTAACAAAGGAGCTGATTCCAGAGAATCCTAGGTTTTCTGTCCAGTGGGCCTTTTTTAGCAGCAGACTATAAACTGCTCACCAGTACCTCTTGTTAGGTATCTGGGTTCAATACGAAGCCCTAAAACTATGGCATGCACACTGACACAATCAGGCTGTTTACAATGCATGTGAAGGTAACTATCTGGGAAGAATGCACCTGCGTTTTTTAGTTCTAGTGTCTAGTATGGTTCTGCCCAGGTTAGATTCCAAAGTGCTGAGGGGTAGTAGATAAATTAAAAATTAAAAAATCCAGGGCCTCCCCGGTGGCGCAGCGGTTAAGTGCTGCGCTGTGGAGCTGTCGGCAGCGGCGACGCGAGTTCGACGCCCAGCCGGGGAGAATCCCACATGGTGCGGCAGACCTCTCCTGGCTCACCTGCTGCTCCCCTCAGCAGTGTATTTCTGATCTGCCTGTTCTGCTCCCCGCTCTGTCTCTGGTGAGCCCTCTCGCTGCCCCACACCCCTGGCCTGTACCCCAGCTTGTATGTATAAATAAAAATAAATCTTTAAAAAAAAAAATTAAAAAATCCAGTAAGATATGGCAACAATTTACTCTGAAAACTCTAACCAGAGGGATGAGTGAGGAGGAGGGGAGAGAGGAGGTAGAGGAGTATGATGTTACTGATGATCCTAGATACTATTAAAAGATCATCTCAGGAAGATGGAAACTATTTGGATACAAACCATCAGATCCGAAGGGAGGAAAGAGCACCTCTTGCCTAGAGAAGTTGTGAAGATTGTACCTGGACCCAAAGGGTAACTTTTTAAAGTGTTCCAACTTGACCTAACAGAGGGTTAACTGTTTAGTGATATCATTAGCCCCTACTTTTATTGAAATAGTTTATTTTTTTAATTAATGGAAAAGGGGATAGTTCTCAGTTTATGCATTTATGATACATATCTGTAAGCATAGAGGCTAGTTTGGGACCCCTTGGTAGTGAGTGAATGTTGCCTTCTTTGGTTAACTCTGAGGCTAAAACAGCCTGATTTCTTCTCCGAAAGGAGGCTGTGTGAATAGCTGAGTAAAATAATAAAGAATTTCAGGAAGTCTTGTATTTTGTGTATCATCATGGCATCATGCAGTGAGTTGGAGACAGGGTAGATATTATAAATTAATGATATTAAATTAAGGACACAGGTAACTAAAGTCTTCTGCCAGGAGGATAGGAGGTTTTTGATAAGCAAAGATGATAATAGAATAGGTATTAAACACCATGGAATGGATCTCTGAAAATGCTTTTGCTTCAACAATTTGAAAGAGAAAATGACAGTATGAAGAATGATGATTAAAAATGCTTCTACCAGAAAATCATGTTCATTGGTGAGACGGAAACTCTATGTAGGGAAAAGACTGGAAGAGGATCTCTTGTTCAGAATCCAAGACAGAAGTCAATGAAGTACTTCTATCTCTAGACAACACTGAGCAATGATGAAGGAGGGGGAAGTTCCTTACTGTGGTCTTGTATAATGTGAAATCTTCGTGAGATCTCAATAGATATAGTGTCTCCAAGGACTTTGTGGCCAGCTGAAGAAACTCAGATTCTGTAAGCCTTCAGTGGAAGTGCAAGTCTGCTCACTGCTTCAGGGCAATCAGTTTTTGTGAGCAGAAAGCTACCAGGTGTACCTCACTCTTGCAGGAATGCAAAGCAATCTCTTTGCACTATCACCCAAGGTGACTTCCTATCTCTGAAAAAGCTACAGAAGGAGGGTCTTCCTGGTAGCGCAACGGGTTAAGTCGCAGCACTGTGGAGCTATCCAGAGCCACTACAGCAACAGTTCAATCCCAGCCACGGAGCTTCCCACATGGCGCAGCAGACCTCTCCTGTCTCGCCCGCTGCTCCCCTCAGCAGTGTATTTCAGTCACTCTGCCTGTTCTGCTCCCTGATCTGTCTCTGGTGAATCCTCTCACCACCCCCACCCCACACCTCTGGCCTACACCCCAGCTTGCATGCATAAATAAATAAATCTTTAAAAAAAAAAAAGCTACAGAAGGAGTGACCATAAGATTTAACTGGAAGTTGTTTATGGTTTTCTGGAAGAGAAGCTTATATTCTTTTTTTTCTTTTCTAAGACTTATTTTTATTTGTTTATGCATATAAGAACTGGTGCATAGGCCAGAGGTGTGGGGAGTGAGAGTATTCACCAGAGACAGAGAGGAGAGCAGAACAGGCAGATTTACTAAAATACACTGCTGAGGGAAGCAGCAAGGGAGACAAGGGAGGTCTGTTTGTGGGTCAGCTTCCTGGCTGGGGATTGAGCAGTGGCTGAGGATAGCTTGATAGTGCTGAGACTTTAACCCCTGCACCACGAGAGAGTCCCAAGAAGCTTATATTCTAATAACACTATAGAAAATTAAATTAGAATTAGAGATAAGAGAATCTTTATTTTCATTTTCAGGAGCCTTTAAAAAAATCTAGATAAAATCATATTACATAAAATTAACCATTTTTAAATAAACAATTCAGTCACATTTAGTAATTTATAATGTTGTGCGCCACCACTTCTATTTAGTTCCAAAACATTTTTATCATCCCAAAAGGAAATCCTGCTCCCATTAAGTAGTTGTTTCCTGTTCTCTCTTTCCCCCAACTACCAATTTGATATGGATTTACCTATTCTGGATATTTAATAGAAATACTGTCATATAATATGTGACCTTCTCTGGTTTCTTTCACTTAGCATAATGTTTTTGAAATTTATACTTATTGTAGTATAAATCAATATTTTAATGCTTTTTAATATTCCATTATATGTATATACTACAATTTGTTTTTCCATTCATCCATTGGTGGACATTTGGGCTATTTCCACCTTTTAGCGATTGTAAAAGTGCTGGTAGGAATATATGTGTATGTATATATTGGAGTACCTATTTTTAATTCTTTGGATATATACCCAGGAGTGGAATTGCTGGGTCATATGGTAACTCTTTTTAAACTTTTGAGGGACTGCCAAACGGTTTACTACAGCAGCTGAATCATTTTACAGTCCTAACAGCAATGCATGAGGGTTCTAGTTTTTCCACATACTCATCAACACTTGTTATGTTCTGGTTTGGTTTTTGATATTGTGGTTTTTTTGGGGGGGTGGTGTTTTTAAATGGCTTTAAAAGCTTTTGAAACTGATAGGACTTTGATGATAAAATACCTTCTATGGATCTCCTAGCATGCTTCTTTTGAAGTAGCTGGATGGGTCTTCTGGGCCTTACAAGGTAATGAAGTTCTAGTTTTTTTGCTGAAAAATGAGTGCAGTGATCACAACTGATCAGGCTTGCCTAGAGGAAATCTACATTACAAAAAAAAAAAAAAGCATCCATTACACTTTGGTTCTTTAGATGACAGTATTTCTGGTTTCATTTGCCATCATAATCCTGGAGCAGACAGTGTTTTTGGGTCTTGCTGCCTATACAGGAGGCTCAGTTTGTTTGCATGTTGCCAGCTTATTTTCCTATTTGCTGGATAATTTTCTGGTTAACTCTAATTCCTAATAAGTGACTGATATTGTTTATGCATTGATTCCTTTACTACTTACATGACATTATGTACAGATATTAAAATTCCAATGTTCGCATTTCTTTACTATCTGGCAAAGTTTCTTTCTTTCTTTCTTTCTAAAAAAAGATTTTATTTGTTTATTTTTGCGTAGAAGAATTGGGGTGTGGGCCAGAGGTACGAGGGGTGAGAGGATTCACCAGAGACAGAGTGGGGAGCAAAGCATATGGATTTACTGAAATACATTGCTAAGGGAAGCAGTGGGCAAGACAAGAGAGGTCTGCTGCGTCATGTGGATCAACTCCCTGGCTGGGGATTGACCTCAGAACTCAGGCCAGCACAGTGATAGCACTGAGACTTAACCCCTAGGCTATCAGGGAGGCCCGTGTTTTCTTGTTTTAAAGTCTAATGTTAAATTATTGAGTTCCTGAGTAACTTTTCCTTACCTTTTCTTTTTTAGTTCAATTTATACTTTTTGTATATATGTATGTGTGTATATATATTGATGCTAGTATCTTAGATGATTGTATTTCTAGTTTTCTCTGTGAACAAATGCTTGAACTTCTAGTTCCAGTTTTCTCTATAAATCTAGCTTACCTTTTTTTCTTAACTCTGTTCTTTGCATTTTATGTGTTGGATGATAGATTTTTTTTTTTTAACTTTTAGAAAAATGTGTATTGCTACTGTAATGTTATATTTTTTCCTTGTTATATTTTAAATCAGTACATTTCAATGTTTAATCCTTCTATTAATTGCCTTTTTAAAAATGAGTTTGGACCAGTTTTCAAATTAAACAGTAACTTAGAGTCTCAACTTTAACTCCCACGTCACTCCTCTCTCCCACCCCCATGCTTGTGTAGGTTTGCAAGTGCATCTTAACCATTTGATCAAAGTCAGGCTTTGAATAAGGCTTTATAGTCAGGTGTGGTTGAATGACAGGTATGTTTGGATTTGGTCATGAGAGATTTGGGGATGTAAAAGTGTGAGTTTTTTTCCCCCTTTTTCTTCCAATAATGTACTGTGGTCTATAATAGGTTGAGTTGTAACATTCATTAAACCACTCCTCACATTCCCTGTTTTCAAAGCTTATCAGGATGACTTTGATTTAGTTATTTGAAACCAAAAAGGCAGTTTGTGGAGCCTGGTCTAGAATTGTGGAGCAGTAATATATTAGGGATCAGACATAGGTCCCAGGGGGATTATTTCTCGGATTTATTTGCCTGGAAGTATATACAGGAGCCAAATGGTATGTATGGAAAGCTTTGCTGGAATGCAAATTGGACACATTTTGTTGGGACCTGTAGGGGATTTTCACTGCTTCATAATTTTTCAAAGGTTTGTTATATATCAGACAGTCACTGCCTCTTCTTTAAATCTTTAAATCCTCTCTCTTTTTCCTGTTGTAAAGGTCAGATTTTTTTTGACAACTGTGTGCAGGAACAAGATTTGCTAAATCCCTTCATTTTTATTCATACAAATATCGGCATTCAGTGAGTATCAGTCATCCCAGCATTTAGAGGTAAGGAAAACTCAGGGAGAATCTTGTGAATCTCAGCTTAGTGCTAGGCGTATATCTCTGGTGATAAGTTTGCTGTCTCAACTTTAACCCTTGACTATTCTGATATGGAATAACACCCTCATAGTCTCTTGCTTGTGAAACCTATCCTTACTAACCCCATGTCTATAGCTATAGAATAGATAACATAATTAGTGGGAGGGAAGGAACAGTGTTGAACCCTTCTGATGGATCCTCTTAGACAGTAACAATTCTTAGATTAATGTTGGAAGAGAAGGACAAGTCATTCCCTTTGATAGAGTCCCTTCTTTAGCATGAGTTCAATCTGGCCAGGGAGCTGACCCACACGGTCAGCAGACCTCTCCTGTCTCCCCCACCGCTCCCCTCAGCAGTGTATTTCAGTAGATTTGCCTGTTCTCCTCCTCACTCTGTCTCTGGTGAATCTTCTTATTCCCCTCCCCGCCTCTCCCCCCACAACTCTGGCCTGCACCTCAGTTCTTGTATGCATAAATAAATAAAAATAAATCTTTAAAAAAAGAAATTAAAAAATAAAATAAGTCAATAAACATAATCCTTCCTTCTCCTGATCCTTTTTCCTTCTCCCATCCTCCCTTCCCCATTCTTTCTTTTTCTCTTTTTTCCCGTTCTCTCCTTCTCTTTCTGTTCAGGGGATATCTATGTCAGCTGGTCCAAGGAGCCCTCTTCTCATGAATCCTTTGTGCTCTCTCCACTTGTTTACCACTGGTCTCTAAAATTTGGTGCAAATGGGCTACCGTGACCAGTTATGGGGCTACCATGAATCTTCCAGACTTAAATATGTAATGATATGAGCTCTTCTTAGATTCTATCCAGGAGCTCTGAAATGGAAAGAGAGGCCTTGTGCATGGGAAATATTTTAAAATTACATTACTTGTCTATTATTTGATGGAGTCATCTGGTCCTTTATATACCAGTTAGAAAAAGAGCTTGAGGAGGGCCTCCCTGGTGGCGCAGCAGTTAAGCGCTGCGCTGTGGAGCTGCCGGCAGCAGCGACCCCGAGTTCGACACCTGGCCGGGAGATTCCCACATGCAGTGGCAGACCTCTCCTGCCTCACCCACCGCTCCCCTCAGCAGTGTATTTCCGTCGATCTGCCTGTTCTGCTCCCCACTTTGTTTCTGGTGAACCCTCTCGCCGCCCCCCATGCCTCTGGCCTGTACCCCAGCTTGTATGTATAAATAAATAAACCTTTAAAAAAAAAACACTATACTTAACTCTCTGATCTCTTCTAGTCTTTATCATTATATGTACATAATTTAAATAGCTTTATCAATATGCCATGTTATTTTGATTCCTTTTATTGATTTAGCATAATTTAATACAGAATTTTAATGCATTTGCCTATATATTTATTAGCTATAATGGTGCTGTAAAAATTAGAAGTCCATAGTTTATTCTTTTAAAAATTTTAATTTGTTATATATAGTACAACTTTAATCATCTTTATACTGATAAACTGTTTTTCTTTCTAATTATTTTCATGAGGCAATAGTCCTGCTAGTAGAAGGACTGAGTTTTATAGCTGTGCTGTATCTTACATTGAATGTTCTAATTTTTAATTTTGCTAATTACTTGACAAGATGGTACCTTTATAATTTTTTACATTTCTGTAACTACTATTATTTTCTCAGGTGTTTTACTATTTGATTTTTTTTTTCTATGTGAATTATCTATTCTTAACTCTTGGCCACTTATTTGACAGAAATTAGAGTTCCTTCAGATTTGTATCAGCTTCTTTCATATTTGGATTTTTCTTCTTTTTTTTTTAAACTCTCATATTTACTGCCAGTGTCTTTTCTCCCCCCATATGACTGTGAACTATTTGAAACCTAGGATAGGTAGTAATATTTTTGATGCTTAAAAGAGAGGGGCTTGAGCATGAACTAGTTTAATTGCATTTGGAGTGTAGAAATGAGAGATCCTGTGAGAGCCTTTGGCTCAGTACGCATGGGAGCCTCTCTCTGTGAAGACAAGGCTATCCAAGGTATAAGGAGGGGAGATGAGGACAGGGCTGACACAAGACCTATAATTAACCTAAGGTTTAGCTTTGTACTTTGCAATAGGAATTAGGTCACTTTTATTGTCTTCCTTAAGTTATTTATTTAGTTGGCCAGGAAAGAAAGGAAGAAACATTAGGGTTCTAGAGAAAATGTTACTGTTTTCAGCTCTCAGAAAAGTAAAATGTACTGATACAAATGACATATAATATATTCATATAGAGTAGAATCTCTCTGAACCTATTTCTGCTTTTTGTTTTCTCATTTTTGTTGGAGTGAGATGACTGAGTAAAAAATGTCAATTTGGGAATTTAACTAGACGTGGTATCAACTTCTTAAGTAAGAAAGTGGAATTCTAAAGGGTGAGAGGCCCTGTATCCCTTTGTTATGGTGCCACACCTAGGACAGACGTGAAAGGAGAGCTGGTAACCATGCATGTGTCATTCTTCTCACCATTGACCAAGGTCCTTTTTAAATCTCTGTTATAGGCTGCCATGTCTAATCATTCTCTGCAGAGAGTTAGAGACCCAGATTCCAAGAACTAAGGTCCTAGTGTCTAGTATTCTCTCTGGGCTCTCAATTTTCTTCTCTAAAATGAGAAAAGTAGATAATCTCTAACCCCCCCTAAAGTTATAAGATTCTTTGGGTCCATTATCCTCTCATACACTTTTGGAAATAGGTTCAGAGAGATTCTATTCTATGTGATCCTATTACATGTCATTCCTAATAAAAATTTTATATTGGAATATTATAGAGGATAACTTGAAGAAGAAAATATATATAGTCTTTGTTTTTATGCATTTTGAAGTAATTTAACTTCACAATATTCCTTTGTATTTCTATTGTCTAGTTAGGTCAGGTTTCAGGTTTCAGGTTAGGTACTGTTTCAAACCTGTCATGTAATTTTTAATGACTATTTAGTTCTAAGTTGAATGATTCTAAGATCTTGGTATCTCTTACAATCTTCCATAGTTCTTAGAAATGAACAAGTTCTATTTTGATTTTTTTTTACCCATTAATATATCTTACATTTTACCTATTAATCTACATGAAGATATATAAATATATTTCTGTTTAACTGTGCAACAATCCTGTGAGGTAGGTATGAGGATGTGGAATAGCAATCAATACCCAATACCTTCTTTTTCCATTATCTGCTACTCTCCAGAGGCATCATCTTTCATCTCTTTTAGAAGATTCTTTTGGAACTTATTTCTGTGTTTCTAAGGAACAAGCTTGTTACTTACTGGTTTTCAGTTTCAAGTGTGAAGTTCCATTCATTTCTTTTTTTTTTTTAAAGATTTATTTATTTTTGCATACAAGCTGGGGTACAGGCCAGAGGCGTGGGGCGGTGAGAAGGCTCACCAGAGACAGAGTGGGGAGCAGAACAGGCAGACCAGAAATACACTGCTGAGGGGAGCAGCGGGCGAGGCAGGAGAGGTCTGCCCCACCATGTGGGACTCTCCCCGGCTGGGTGTCGAACTCGCATCGCGCACTGCCGACAGCTCCACAGCGCAGCGCTCAACCGCTGCGCCACCAGGGAGGCCCACCATTCATTTATTTTCTCTCCGTGTTAATGTTTATAGGAGTCAAGAGATCTTAGAACTGAAATAAAGTCTAGATTCTCCAGAGACCCACTCAACAAAGAGCCTAATAGATAACTTAAATGAGCATGAGAAGAGGCAGCAGCATGGACTGCAACAACTGGAAGGCTACCCCCATTTAATGACATTCAATTTTGTGTTCTTTTTTAAGATTTATTTATTTATGCATACAAGAACTGGAGTGTAGGCCAGAGGTGTGGGGAGGTGAGAGGACTTACCAGTGACAGAGTGGGGAGCAAGACAGGCAGATCCACTGAAGTACACCGCTGAGGGGAGCAGCGGGCTAGGTAGGAGAGATCTGCTGCGCCATGTGGGAATCTCCCTGGCCGGGGTTGAACTCGTACTGCAGCGGCAGCAGATAGCTTCGTGGGCTGAGACTCAACCGGTTGCGCCACCAGGGATGCCCCAATTTTGTTTTTTAACTGCAGGTATCAAACGGTTGTAATATATGAACCTTGTTTATATCCTGATTCATTCAAACAAATATATCCTAAGATAAGTTTATGACAATTATAGAAATTGAATAGCTTTAAATTGAGCACTAACTCTTTTATACTAAGGTAGTATACTACTTTAGATGAATGACAATGGCTAGTTATGTTAAAAATAAGTGAAATATGATTTTCATAATTTGCTTCAAAATAATGTGGGAGTAGGAGGGAATAATGAAAAAACAAGATCAGCCCTGAATTACTAATTATTTAGGATAGGTTTAGGCTAGGTATATGGGAATTCATTATACTAGTCTGTTTACTTTTACATAATTTTGAAATTTTTCATAATGTTGAAAATGAGTTATAGGGTTAGAACCTCCTCTCCCCAAGCAGAGGAGTATTCAGATGAGGAGGAAAGGAATCTAGACTAGGTTAGAACAGTGGTAATTCTTTATTTTTCTTTGTGTATTTTAGTTAATTAATTTGTTTTTGAAGTACCATTGTTTTATATCTGTGCTGATATTTTGACAGTATAGGATTTCCCCCCTCAGGTATAGTCACTGCAGCATTCCCACCATTAAAGTGCTCCTAGTACTTCACCACATCCATTATGTTCTTCCCCTTTTCATCCATTCCTTTCTCCCTCTGAAAGCTGCAAATGTATGGTTAGCTTTCAAGGACTGGTTTAAAGTTTGTTTAACAAAGGCTGTTCTGTTAGGGGTTATCATTAAGTCTTCAATAGCTTATTCAGTTAAATATTTGTTATTATTGTCATTTGTCTAGCATATTCCTTTTTTTATTATTTATTTTTATTTATTTATGCATACTAGAACTGGGATATAGGCCAGAGGTGCGGGGGTGAGAAGATTCACCAGAGACAGACTGGAGAGCAGGACCGACAGAAGTACGGAAATACACTGCTACTGGGAGCAGTGGGTGAGACAGGAGAGGTCTGCTGCTTCGTATGTGGGTTAGCTCCTTGGCCAGGGATCGAACTCAGGCCCTCAGTGCATGATAGCACTGAGACTTAACCCCTGCACTACCAGGGAGTCCCCTGTCTAGTATATTCTGTAAATATTTATTTATATACTCAGTTAAGTAAATATTTGCCTATATTTTATAAATGTTATTTATAATAATAACATGTCATTCAAAGTGAGGTTTCAATTATTCTCAATAAATAAATTTATTGCTATAAAAAAACAGCATATATCAAAAACAAACAAACCCCACATATGTAAACTAGTTCACATTTTTTACTTCGCTTTCTGTTAGGGATTTCTCATTCTTTTCTAGCCTTCTCAATTTTACAGAAGAAACTGAAGCACAGAGTGATTATAATTTGACCATGTCCGTGCAGTTTATCAGTGGGGAAAGCTCGAACTCAGGTCTCCTGGTTCTATCTGCATTGTCGCTTATGAGAAAATTGCCTGACTTAAATAAGAAAAAGGTGTTATGGATTAAGTTTCTTAACTTAGCTCTGTTTTTAGAATATTGGCTAGAGATTTGGTTTTTCCTTTTTGTGTTGGGGATAAGAAATTCAGCCTTAAAGTCTGTTGGAAATCCAGGCCTAGCCATGGTGATATTTTTTAGAATGATAAGGAATTGTAGGGCTTAGTAAAGTTATAAGCATAAAACTAGCTGAGTCAGGACTGGAAAAATGAATCCCTTGTTCTATTTGAGACCCAAGTAGGATTTCACACCCACTAAAAACTACTGCTATGTGTAGACTTTAACTTAAAAAAAATTAGCTCTTTTCTTCAAGTCCAAAGCACTAAGCTAGCAGCATAGATGTATAGACTGGTCTACTATGGGAATGTGTTGCTAAATAGCTGTGACAGAGCCTTGGTATGGTGCTTTGCTGTAGAGCTGTTATGTTACTAGTCTTTGTTACCAGCTCCAACTGAAAAACAAGGATTTGGGCAGTTTCACTTCTTATGTATTTTATTTACATGCTTAATTTAAAAGCTTGATAAAACTGAGATGACTTTCAAATAACTCTTTCTGTATTGGCAAAGATTCCCACATAGTAAACATCAGATGAAGGAAGGGGATTTATAAAAAGAAGAAAGTAGAATGACTCCTGGAGATAGATTTTAATAGTCCTTCCACAATTCTGGCTTATTCTCTCCCCACCCCCCACTCCTCGCCTTTTTAATTTTCCTGCCCTTTTTCTGTTTAATATATTTTCCTACTCAGACCAAAAAGAGACATGAGAGAAGGAAATGATCTTACAGAAGTCCTTGGGCAGATAATTGAGTTTTTTTCATGTTTAGTTTAGTAACGCTGTTTTTCTAAAAACCCGGAAATTTTATTAAATCAAACATTTATCAGGTGTCATAGAACTCAGAGATTTATGTATTATTTGTCCTCTCAGGTATTAAAAATCATTACGATAAATCCTTACCGTTTTGAAATTGATATAAATACCTGGAATGAAAGAGTTGGAATCAGTAGTTTTTAGAATGCATTCTAGATGTTGACTAGTAAAGACTTTGTCCTATGCCTGGGGAATGTTCTAGACTAGAAGCCAAGCAGGAAAAGATTCTACACCTGAATTTGACTCTGACTTCCAAAAAAAAATTAAATAGAAAGATAAAACTATGGGCTTGAGGTTGAGTTTATACCTTATTTATAGATCCAGCCATACAATTTGGCATCATATTATATAATGACATTAATTTTATTTTTAGGAAAATGTGTTTTTTAAGTTAGAATATATGTTCCTTATAGTCAAGGAAATGCCATATACATCTTTCAGGGCTTAATAAATAATAATGTTATATTTAGTGGGTATTTTGTTTGGCATGACTTTATTGACTTTTGGCTGCAGTAATTATTGTGTATCAGGAGCTTTATATATATATCATTTCATTTAACCCTTCCAAGAATATTTCAACTTAATATTATTCCCATTTTATAGAAGAGGAAATTGAGGTCTCAAAAGGTGAAGAACTGGTATAAGGTCATATACTTTGTAAGTGCCAGAACTGGGATTCACAACCTAGACCTGTTTCACCTAGAATAGCTTTTGCTTTTATCTCCATATCATGCTCCATTAAGAACTTTGGAATTATTATTATTATTATTTTTTAAAGATTTATTTTTTACTTATACATACAAGCTGGGGCATAGGCCAGAGGCGTGGGGCGGCGAGAGGGCTTACCAGAGACAGAGTGGGGAGCAGAACAGGCAGATCAGAAATACACTGCTGAGGGGAGCAGCGAGTGAGGCAGGAGAGGTCTGTCGCGCCATGTGGGTTTCTCCCCCGCCGGGCGTCGAACTTGCGTTGCCACTGCCGACGGCTCCACAGCACAGTGCTTAACCGCTGCGCCACCGGGGAGGCCCCAGAACTTTGGAAATATTGATAGAAGTCTTGACAAACTATTCTCAGCCTTCTATTTGGTAAATATAAAGCTTCTTTATTCTGTTGTTCCAGTAGAGCCTTCATGTTTAAATCAGGATGTTGGACTCCTCTTCTAAGAGTCTAGGCTAATAGGGGACAGTATACAGCATAGTGAATAAGAGGATGGATTCTAGAACCACAGAGACCTGGGTTTGGATACTGGCAGTTACCTGGGTGACCTTCAGCAGATGATTTAATCTTTCTGAGCCTCCTTTGCCTTATTTCTAAAACCAGGAAAGTATGGGATACCACTCAGCAATAAGAAGGAATAAACTATTGCTTCACCAACTTGGATGGATCTCAAAGCTGTTGTGCTGAGGGAATAATTCCAACTATATGACATTTTGGAAAAGGCAAAACTATGGAGACAAGGGACAAATTTTGATTGCTAGGAGTTAGTTGTGGAGAGGGTATGACCATAAATAGGGGCGATAGAGGTAATATTTGAGGTGATGGAATATTCTATCTCCTCATTGGGGTGGTGGTCATATAACTCCATTCAGATATTAAAACTTATAGAACAGTACATGTAAAATGTCAATTTCTGTAAATTTTTCAAAACAAATATAAAAAGTGGGGATAGTAGTAAAACCTTATAAGATCATTGTGAAAATAAAAATAAGGTAAAGTGTTTATCAGAGTACCTGGTGTATAATAAACAGTAACTAAATGGTTGTTTTTATTATTGTTATTTTTATCATTAAAAGTATGATATTAAATATAGTGACATTCATTGAAAGGAAGATGGAATAAACTTTCACACCATCTGCATGGGTACAGTCAGTAAACAGTGAGAAAAATGAGTAACCATGAGTCAGAGTATTTGTTTTCACATGACTTGGCAAGGGGAAATTAGGCCTAGTATTTCTGGAGTATCTTGCAGCTGGCTTCTTTTCTGGCTGCATGTACAGTTCCCTTGATTTTATTCTTCAACTAAATAGTTAAGCCATAGCTTCTTTTACTAGCTTTAGATTGGATCTGATATTTTGATTGAGTGATCTGATCAAAGGAGGAAGCTGGATGTGGTCCTTCTATTTGGAAGATGGTAGCTGGTCTGTATAACAGCTGTGGCTTCCAGAGCCATTTCTTCCTGCCAGCCAGTCTTTGGATTAGACAGTGACAGCAGCAGGACAAGCATTATTCAGGAGCTAAAAAAAAGTTAAGGTCAAAGTGGCATTGTAGTTGTACTAGCAGTGAAAAAGAGGCTCCAACTGAAACTTTGACCTTTCCATCATGTAGGTTGATTGTCTATACAAAGGCTCAGAATCTGAATCAAAACAAGTTAAATTCATAGTAAAAAGGATTCTGACCTTACAATACTTGCTTATAAAGTTACTAGGCTTACTAGCACTTTCTGGTCTGTGAATTACACTCATTTCAGCAAATAACCGTGGATTTCAGGAAACAGGAAAATGAAAAAGGAATGTTTGGGTTCTTGGTACAAGGCTTTGGTTTAGCAATGACTTATTTTTCCTAATTTCTTTATAGCAGTGACACTAAATTTCAAGTGGTGTTCTACCATTCATAGAACCATTTCGTAACCTGTCTCATTGAATATATGTGGCTAAGTCATTGATTGCTGTGACGAACATTACTGTTTTCTAGGTTATGAGGAGAAAATGCCAAGGTCACTAGCCAATTGTTTTACTTTGATTTTTTTTTAGTTTTTTATTTCTTAGTAGTGATGCTGAATTGTTGGTTAGGACAATGATTTTTAAATAAGGAAGATCTGTACCTTGGTTTCAAAACTGAATATACTGAAAATGTTGAATTGCACACTTTAAAAGGGTGAATTATATGGCATATAAATGATATCTCAATAAATCTGTTACCAAAAAAATGTTATTCCTAGAAAAAATTGTCATACTGATCTGTGATCTTTTCATGGAAGGAGTGATCTAGGAACTTATCAAAATGGGACTTCTGGCACTTTGGGTTTTGAGATCATCCCAGAATGATGAATTATGGAGTATGAGATGACTTTTTTTAAGAATTCTTAGAGTTCATCTACTAAACAAAAAACCATTTAGGTTGTCATGACACAGACATTTATACTTTGCAAGGAAAGAGGACAAGGAGCATCATTGTCTGAAGAATGAGCGACTTTGCTTCACAGAGGAAATCTGACAATATATTGAGGCAGTTTTGGTTGTCAGCATTGGGAAAGACGTGTGCTACTTGTAGAGAGGGTAGATGTCAGGAGGTCTGTTGCTAAATATACCACAATTTACAAAATAGCCTTTCATAATGGAAAATTATCTGGCTGAAACTAATATTAGTGCTAATGCTGAGAAATCCTGATGTAAATTTTACACCTGTGTTTTACGAGTTTAAGGTTTTAGCTATTTTGGTCTTTGATCTATTTTTTTTAATTAAACTTTTAAATTTTCTTACATTGTTCATTTTTGTACAGTGTTGATTTCTCCCCTGTTCTTGTTTCCTTTGGGTAGATTCCTAGGAGTGGAATTGCTGGTCATGTGGTAGATCCATTTTTAGTAATTTGAGTGTCCTCCACACAGCTTTCCGTAGTGGTTGGACCAGTTTGCCTTCCCACCAGTAGTGTGAGAGTTCTACATCTTTGCCACCTTTTGTTGTTGCCAGGTTTTTGATATGGCCATTCTCACTGATGTGAGGTGGTGTCTCATTGTGATTTTGATTTGCATTTACCTGATTATGAGTGATGTTGAGCATTTCTTCATATGCATGTTGGCCATTTGCATTTTCTTTTTGGAGAAGCGTCTTTTTAGCTTTTCTGCAATTTTTTGACTGGGTTGTTTACTTCGTTTTTGTTGAGTTATGTACGCACTTTGTGGATCTTTTTAAAAGATTTATTATATTTATGCATACAAGAACTGGGGTCTAGGCCAGAGGGCCCGGGAGTGAGAGGATTCACCAGAAAGTGAATGGGTGGGGAGCAGAACAGGCGGATCTACTGAAATACACTGCTAGAGGAGCAGCAGGTGAGACAGGCGAGGTCTGCTGTGCCATAGGTGGGTTAGCTCTCTGGCTAGAGATCCAACTCACCAGTGGTTGGTGATAGCTTGGTAGCACTGAGACTTTAACCTTTGCGCCACCAGGGCGGCCCTCTTTGATCTATTTTGAATTAATTTTTGTATGTGGTGTAATTTTGCACATGGAAGGCTTGTTATCATAGCATCATTTGTTAAAGACTGTTTTCTATCCATTGAATGGTATTAGCACCTTTGTCAAAAATGAATATAAATGCCCTGGTGTAAAATGACTTTGATATCTGCACATACTTCTCCTAAGAAAAGCCTTGCATAGCATCCCTGAGGTCTCACATAATTTTGATGACTCTATATTGCTGCTATACTTGAGAACAGGTTAAGGGTTTCGGTGTTTCTAAGCTTCCTTCTGTTTTTTTGTTTTTTTTTTTTAACACTTTAAAAGGACAGGTTTATTAGGAAAAGGAGAAAGAAGAAGAGAAGCACCTGCATAGTCACAGGCAGGCAGGAGAGCTCGCTTCTTCCTGTCTAATATTCAGGCAGCTCATACCTGGTAGCCTTAGGATTGATTCCCCAGGCTAAGATGTGGCTTAAAATTGTGACGACCCCTAATGATCATTTCTTACACTCTCAACCAAGTATACTGAATTCTAACATTAGAATTGTTCATGATATAATGAAAAGCGCCCTGACTGGAAATCTGAAGACTTGTGATATAGACTGGGCTTTGTCATAATTAGTGGTATAATCTTGGGTAAATGACTTAACTTCTCTTGACTTCAGTTCCATTATACCCACATACACATAATATGGGACAGGAAGTGGACTGGATGACTACTTCTTTCCTTACAACTCTAAATTTTATTTTTATCAGAAGTGGGATATCATTGAAGTTTTCTGAGCATGGGGATTTTCATCAGCAGAATTACTGCTGTTTCACTGCTTGGATGCTCCTATTTATTAATGTTGCTTCTTTAACTGAGGAACTGTCACTTGATGTGGTCAAGGAATTAGTCATACTCATTATCAGACTGTATTATCAAGAATATGAACACTGCCAGGTGTCTATTCTTGAGTCATATCTGAAGCTGGTTTTGTTTTCTCATGTTATCACTCATTGAACTGAGAACTGGACCATGTATCCAGAGTGTGGGTAGCAGGTAAGTGCTGACATTTTGATGGCCACATCATATTTCAGGGATCTATGAAAAGGCCTATAATGACCATGGAAAGCCAGCCAAGAATCTTCTTGCCATGGACAAATGGGAAGAGATACTAAGTTTAGCTGACATTAAGCTGTAAATTATTTGAAAGGTGGAAAAGTATTCTATTCAGGGGCTATCTAAAATTTCCATTTACTAATCAGGCCTATTTGCCATAGGGGCTTTCATCCCAGGAAAAGTATTGTTTTCTCTCTTTCTGTATCCCCACTTTGTCCCTGTTATATTGGGAAGATGATTTGCAACTCTTATTGGGACCTGGCACTTTGGTGCTCCCTGCTATTGTTATGTGCCAAGGTCTTCAGGGTGACAGAATTGGAGGTTGGTACTGCAGGTTAAAAAACAGAATACAGACTTAGTTGGAGTTTTGTTTTATCCAGAGAATTATAGAAAATATGAAATACAATAAATTACTGATTTTTAGAGGAATATTTCTAGTGATATTCACAAATCGTGAAATTTGGCAAATGAAAAAAATACCTATAAATACTTGTATAAATCAATAAGAAAAGGGTAGATTTTCCAATAGAAAAATGGGTAAAATACTTGGACACCTCACCAAAAGAAGATACTGGAATAGTTAGTAAACAAAGAAAAAGTACTCAGATTCACTAATCAATAAAGAAATTTAAAGCCACAACAGAATACTACTACACATAGAGCAGGATGGCTAAAATGAACTGATAATGCCCATATCCTGTCAACCAGTAATTGCATATTGAGGGATATGCCTGACTGGCATTCATAATATATACCTTTATTTACCAAAAGATGTACATATGAATATTTATAAGAGCACTGTTCATGGAAGGCAAAAAATGGGGAAAACTGTCCAAATGTTTATCCAGAATAAAATGTGTAAGTGAAATGTAGTATATTCTTGCAATGGAATTCTATACACCAAGATGAATTAGTGAACTATAACATATTGCAACAAAACTGAATTTTTCTAATTTAATAATGAGAAAAAGAAACCAACATAGAGGAATCCATACTACGTGATACCATGTGTATATTTAAATGCTTTGTATTGATTATGCAAAGTAAATTGGTGGTATTAGCACTGAAGATAATGGTTCGCTTTGGAAGGATTGTGACTGGAAGAAGTCATGATTGGGACTTCTGGGTTCTGATAATGTTTCTATATCTTGACCTGGGTGGTTTAAGTTTGTTGGTTTATATGGATGGTTTAAGTTTGTGATAATCACTGATCTATACATTTAATGATGTTAATGTATTTCAACTTAAAGTTTTCCTAAAAAGGAGAGGGAGGACTTAAATTTGCAGATGCTAATGCCATGCTCATTCATTAGCTAAATAGCTTACTGCTACAAATTAGCCTAAGAGTAGGATTCAAATTTTTGTGTCAGAAAAGTTTTTAACTATGATTTGTCTTGACTCTTCAAGATAACTCTTAAATCGTTGAGATAGTAAGTGCTAAATCTGTGTATGCGCCACCAGGGAGGCCCCATTTTGAGTTAATTTTTGTACATGGTGTAAGATAGTGTTCCAGGTTCATTCTTTGCAGTTTTCCCGACACCATTTATTGAAGAGACTGTTCTTACCCCATTGCATATTCTTGACTTGACTCCTTTGTCATAACTTAATCGACCAAATATGCGTGGATTCATGTCTTATTTCCCCTAATAATGCTGACTATTTTCCCACCACAGAGTCAGGCTCTAGTAGTTGTAAATGTGAAACTTGTTTTTCAGGCAACTCAGTTTGTGACTTTTCTTAGCATTGCCTCATTATGCTCATTCATAAACAAGACTTTGCTTACTCACCTTCCATGGTTGATGAGTAGCTCTTAGGCTCTACAATTGTTCAGATTAAGTTGCTTTTTTTTTTTTTTAAGAGAATTTTGCTCTCTTTAGCTCTGATTTTTATGTGTCCTGTTCTGGGTCTGGAACTTGAGTCACTAAAAGTTGTGGAATGAAAAGTGAGATACATTTTGCTCTGCTAAGTTTTCTCCCTATTCCAGATCTGTTGTTATAAAACTAGTGAGAAGCCAATTTAGTGATTCTCAGTTAGTCCTAGAAATTACCTTCAATTCTAGTTTAATTTATTCATGTCTCAGAAGTATTTCATTTTATGATTCTTGGTTTACATTTGTATAACGTTAAGAAAATATGACCACCTATGTTTTAAATATAAGCCTCATCTTTTCCATTGGGCTTAATAAAAAGCTGTGTTGAATATTGTTCAACTGGAAAGAGGCCGTGTGAGTAGTTATGGGATTTAGATGGATTTGTAGTTGGTAGAAGTGATTAATTGGAAAAGTGGTAGGGTACACATGTTTCTCATTCAAGTCTAGTCTGTTCTTACTGTTTGATATCAGGGTAAAAATGTCACTATCTGAAAAAGCCAAAAACCTCTTGACAGAGTTGAAAAGGTGCCTCATGTTCATTGACCAAGAGGTGGCTACATTTTCAAACCATCTTCTTGAGATGAAATTGAAATAATCTGCCCTGCTTATTTTTTTTAGCCCCTGATTTTGGTTTTTCAGATTTTTCTGATTAAATGTGGTGTTATATTGGTATTGAATATTTCAGAGTCTGTTATGCCTGTATTGATTGAGAATTCTATTAATTGGTGTTAGATTTCTTGTCTCTGTTAGGTCATTTCAACTGCTGTCATCCCCTAAAATAGAAGCATTCACTGATGTTGAGTTCAAGCACTGGGAGTTTTCCTGGTACTGTTGAGAAAATCTTGCTTAGCAGAGATTTGGGTTTTGCAGGTAACTATGGGGATTTGTTCAGTTTGTGGCCTCTGCATCAAGACTGTTCTCTATCAGCCCCACGCCACAAGAATTTGAGCAGAGGTTGAAGAAGGGGCTGGTTTTCTATTTATTAGAGGTGACATGAGCAGTGGGGCAGCAGCAAAGAGGCCATGTTGCTCTTGCTAAATATACAACCCTAACAGTTGGATAATAGGTTCCAGGAAGTTCAATGGAAAATTAAAACAAAGCAACATTTATAGCTGATTGAACTTGAAAAGCCGTTTTGGTGTTGAATGGCAAATATGTAGACTTCAGCATTCCTGGAGCCTAATGCATCCTGCTGGATGGCCCTGTTCTTGTGTACATGATGACCTGGGGACTCAGCAGTGTGCGGGGTGCTATCCTTTAAAAAGTGCTTTGAGGAAAGAAAGTCTGTTACCACCTACAGAAGTCCCCTTACCCACAGAGTTATGTAATACAGATTCCTTAAGTCTGGGGAGCATTTTTCCTCTGATGGATTGAGCACTTATTTGTTAGAAGGATAGGAATGTCTGGCAAAAGACAGAGGAGCTCTCTTAAGTACTATAAATACTCCTAGCCACTCTGTATTGGGGCTGAAACTCTAAGCAGATTGCTGTGGTTCATGCATATGATCTTAGCATGGTAGCACTTCTTAATAAATACCCTTAGCTGTCCTGAGGCCACTGGCTTGAGCCTTAAATTGGGCTGACTTGACTATGAAGAGAGAGGGCTCTATGTGTTGGGTAGTTAATTTTCCTAGAATCAGGAGAGAGGCTGCAAGGGATGGAAAGGCAAAGAAATAGTACAGGAAATGTAGGTGGAGACAGACAATTGAGTTTAGTTTTTTTTTTTTAAGATTTATTTATTTATGCATAGAAGAACTAGGGTGTAGGGTGATGAGAGGATTCACCAGAGACAGAGTGGGGAGCAGAACAGGCAGATCTACTGAAGCACACTGCTGAGGGGAGCAGCGGGCAAAGCAGGAGAGGTCTGCTGCGCCATGTGGGAATCTCCCCGGCCAGGGATCGAACTCATGCTGCAGTGGCTGCAGATAGCTTCACAGTGCTGAGACTTAACCCGTTGTGCCACCAGGGAGGCCCAAGAATTGAGTTTTTTGCAGATATCATGAAAAGTTGCTGTTGGCACCAATATTTTTTTGTCCAGGATGATTTCATGCTCCTACGCCTACATATTTGTCTTGTAGAGAATGAGGCGTGGATGTCTGATGAGCTTTGGTTTGGTAAGGGTGACAAGAAAGCCCCATCAGTCACTTGGGAATTTCTTGCTAATAGCCTGACCATGGGAAAAACATGAATTGTGGATTTGGGCCTAATTTTCTTCTGCTGATTGTACAATGCAGCATTCCTGTGAATTTCCCCAAAGTTGAACTATAGTGGAACTGAGAGTTTACAGATTCCAGACTCAACAAATTTTTTAGCTCTTTTTTTAATTAATGGAGAGCTAACGTGGGCAAAACTTGCATACATTCCTTCTATAAGTATGGTGGAATGTTTATAAACTTACAAAATGTTAAATGTCTCTCTGCCTCTACCCTGCTGTGGTGTTGAGGCATAATGTATTTAATGGGTCCTTCCCTGCTTAGCTACATCCAAGGCAGCTTTTTGCTTAGGTCAATTAGCAAGCATTTATAAACATCAGCTAATCTGACACCAGACCTGTGGTTCCCTTATAGCTTAATGCTATTGAAGTTTAGCTTTTAGATCAATAACTCGTTGGTAGGGGCCTAGCTATTTTAGTGGCCAGTCTCATCCATTGCAAGGGACTCATGATGACTGACCCACTATTGTGTAGGCAATATATCATTGTCTTTAGCTGGACTAAATCCATTCTTCTAGTTTTCTCAAACTATGAAACAGTGATGTTGTCACAGATAGCTGTTTCAGTTTGGTTTCTTCATCAGAAACAATTCTCCTCAAAATTCTGCTCTTGATATTTTCCTCAGGGAAGAATATTTTCTTGAGGAAGAAACCGGTTTCCACTGAGTTGAATTTAATTGTGGTCTATTACTTTGTCTGCAGCTCACACTGGCACCAGTTAGTTTGTTTTCTAAGTCAGTTAAAGCAAAGATGTGTCTTGTTTTGTGGAGATCTGAGATGAGACCAGGCACGTGTTGGTGGCCCCCTAATGGTGAGATTAGGGTTAAGGTGCAAGGAAGTGCTAGTTCCTATGATGTCTTGTGTATATAACTCTTCCTAGTGAGTACTCACTTTGGCAGAATCAAAAAAAGTAGTTCTGAACACTGTTCCAAAGGCCCAATATAACGGTAGCATACTGTGGGTGCTAGTGAAGAGGAATCATGTTGCTGGGCACAGGAAAGGTTTCGTGACTTGAAAGCCACTCTTTGTATTGTGGAGGCCAGGTTATTTTCCTTATTTCAGAAGGTGACACTCTAACAAGAAGCTCCACGTTCTTCTGAATACACACAAGTCCAAACTGAAGTTAGTACTCTTCTTTTCCTGAAATAAGAAAGTGATTTACGAGGTGTGGGCCCTTATGTGAAAGAAAACAAAACCGACCGCTGTGTGGGCCTGTAAAATTCTTGTGCCATCTAGGTGGTGTGAGTTACAGGAGGAGAAGATGGAGAGAGCTAGCTGGCCCTCCCTTGCTGGGCCTCAGCTGCCCCGAATACTTGTGATATTGTGGGTTATTTATGAGCTCATCTGGGCTAGGATTCACTGCCCCACACCCTGGTAGGTGAAGATTTGCAGGCAGAATGTAGAAGCCCTCATTAATCTTCCTGATCTTGTTGAGGATTTCTTGCCGGCCAGAGCGCCTGTTGGAGAACAGACTGGCCTTTCCTACTGAACTGCAATAGCTCAGATTAATATTAATCCCTTTAATGCTGTAGTTCATGATATAGTCATTAGGTGACTTGAAACTAATCCTGTCCACCTAACTGGTGTGATTTATTAAATACACATGGGATCCAGTCTGAATACAGCCAGGCAGAATCAGCAGCAAATAAGTACTTCTGTGTATTTGTATTAATGCTGGTTGATTGGGACACAGTTGTAAACTGGACTAGGGAGAAACAAGGCCAGAGGGAAACTGAGCTCTCTAAGCAATAGTGTTTGCCCATATTTAGCCTTTAATGTAAGTGGTAGAAACTATAAAATCTCTGAAGATATAGACACAAATAAGGAAGAAAAAAAATCCCTTAAACATGTCAATTATTTGAATGACTTTCCTCTTACACTTTTTTCCCTTGAAGTTTTAAGAGAAACTATTCAAATATAACTTTCTTTGTAACTTAGCTTGCTTAGATTCCTTTAGTTCTTAATCCAGGCAGGCCACTGGGCACACTGGTCTATCTCCTTGCTTGGCTCTAGGGCTTACATTTTTCTTTTTGAAAGGGGCAAGGAAGTAGAGCAGCCAAGCCAGCCAGATAACAGTTCTCTTCTTTGATATCCTTGCCCAAGCTAGCAGAAGCATAATTTCTTTTGTAAATAATTGAGGTTTATCATTTTCCTTTCTCAAACCTCCTTTTCTTCCCCTGCTTTGCTCTTTTAGCAGAGATGGCATTAATATGAAAAACATCTACCTAGCTGGCTTCGTTTAATCAGGCAAGTCTGACATTTGTGAAACCTCTCATTAACATTTTCCCCAAAGAGCACAAAATGGCCTCTCCTCCATCTTCCCTCCCAATACAGCTACCTCAAAGTTTAGGCTGCTTTCCATCAGCATTGGCAGTCTGTTCTCAGAGATGTTACTTCTCTAAACTCTCACTCTTGGCCAACAGCCGCTGGTCACATATGGGAGGACCTTCTGTTCAGGTGCTGCCCTATTCCTTGTAAACATTTTTTACCAATTTTTCCTGGAAATGACAAGAAATATTTGATAGGAAAATTGGGGTGTGGGTTTCTTTAGTACTTCCCTGTGAACTTTTTTGACTAATTCAAAATAATTGATTAGCCACTGGGTACTCTACTATGGCCCTCTACTGGGTACTTGTGCCTCTCTGCCTTAGGAGTTTACAAAGTATAATTAGCTATTCCATAAACCAGAATATGCTATATACTAAAGCAACAGCACTCTTCGAGATACCAAGAAGGAAGATACCAAAAAGATTAATTCTGGTAGCAAGAAATAAAGGTTAATTATTTTGACTAAAATCAAGAAAGTGAGAGAACCAGATCTAGACTTGGTTTTGTTACTGCCATGAAAACAGAGACCTTGCATACATACCTTGTCTATGTACTCTGAGTCAATGAATAAGAACTAACCCTAATTTGAAAGCATATATGTACTTCATCATTCATAGCAATGGCTAAGACATGGAAACAACCATGCTTATCAACAGATTAATGGATAAAGAAGATATGATACATATGCTCAATGGAATACTATTCGGTCATTTAAAAAGATGAAATCTTGTTTTTTTGTGACAACACAAAATAAGTTAGAAAGTGAAACATCAATTATTGGGTGGTTTCACTCATATGGGACATAACTAAACAAAGCAAACCAATTAACAAAACGCAACAGAAATAACTCTTAGACGGAGAAAACTATGGTGACTACCATAGGGGAAGGGGAGGATGGAAGGAATGGGTAGAATGGATCACTTTGATAGTATGAGTGGCACTAGAACTTTGGTGGTGTATACAGTGAGACATGTATACATACCAAGGTGTGAAGCTGTAGTCCCAAAGCCTGTATCATAGACAAAAGGTAAAGCAATAAATTTTTATTTAAAAAAAGTCTTTGAATACTATTTTCCTACCTGATCAAACACACAGCTCTTCTATTCCATTTTTATCTCTTCTTAGCGACATCCTTCAAAGAGCTTCCTATCCTCTTGCATTCTGTATTGGTTGTTCTTTAGGCCTCTGACACAACTGTCATTCTAGAACTTCCCTTCAGTTTCATCTGGACTTCTTTCCCTGGGTCCTGTGTCCATTTCTTTCTTGGCTTGTTCTCTCTCTTTTTTTTTTTTAATTCTCCAGTAGCTCTTAGAAAAGGATTCCTGGAATATAAAACATTTTTTTACACCCCAAATATCTGAAATTATCTTTATAGTCACACTTCGTTGGAAATTTCTAATTTGGAAATAATTTCTCTTCAAAATATGTGACTTTGCTTTCTTGTCTTCTCATTGCCACTGTTGATCTGGAGTATTGTGATGCCGTATTAATTCTCCATCCTTCATATTGGAACTAGAAGATTTTATAGTGGCTTTGTTCCCACTGTTCTAAAACTCATGATGTAATCTCTTTATTTCATTGTACTAGGTTCTTAGTGGGAGTTCTTTTGATCATATCATTTGCTTTTGGGAAATGGTCTTTTATTAATTCTTCAACAATGTCCCCTTCTACTTTGTTTCTGTTCTCTAAATTGTTACTCTTATTTTTTTACTCTTCTGGTGCCTCCATTTCAGAACTTGTTTCTCTTTGGTGCTTCCCTCTAAAGCCACTTGGTTTTCAGCCTTTTTAACAGTGTTTCCATTTCTTCTGCTAAGAATAAATTGATGAATCTCATTCACTTCCTTCTCTCCCCTCAAGGTCACTTTATTCTACTTGTTATATTTTTCAGTTTTTATGTGTAACTCTTGAACATTCTTAGCATCTTACATTTCTCCTTCCTAATACTTGTCATGATTGTAGTTAATTAATTGTGTGAGCCCTTGCCTGATGTCTTTTTCTTTTACTACAGCAGAAAACTCCATGAGATCAAGGATTGTATTGCATTGCTCACCACTCAACTTCTATTATCTAGCTCAGTGACTGCTACAGAATTGATGCTCAAAAATATTCATTGAGTGAGTTAATTAGTATCTCCCTTTAATAGAAGTTATTTTGTTAAGTGGAATGAAACAGAAATTCAGCTTTACCCCTTAATAGTTAACCATGTGTTAGAAACCATTTATTGAATATTTTTTTATTATATGTCATATATTACTTCTGTCTTTCCTATTCTTTTGCTAGTGTATTTGTTTATTTTGCATAGTTTAATAATCATTTTTAAATGTTACTGCAAACTTTCTGTCATTAGTTATTTAAAAAATATTTTGGCTATTTTTGTCTGGTTATTCTTTTATATATAGTCACTCAAGTTCTTTTTTAAATTCCTATTGGGATTTTGCTTTGGAAACATAAGTAAATATGGGGAGAATTGACATCTTTAAAATATATTTGATCTCCCTATGAAGGAATATGTCATGGCTTCTTTACTTAGTAAAGTTTGTAGATTCTTCTTTCTCCCATTTATGTGCCATACATTTCTTAAGATATTTTTTATTTTCAGTTGTTAATGAGAATGAGGTCCCACCATTAAATATTTATTTTGTTTTAACTAAAATTAGATAGCTTTTCCTGTATTCCTATAATACAGTTTATGTTATATGCCCAGGACAAAAGAATTACTAGTTTTTTTAACAAAATCAAGCGATTTCAGTTATCTATTGCTATATAACAAAGCATTCCAAAACTCTGTGGCTTAAAACAACCACCATTTTATTATATTTCACAATTCCATGGGTTGGCTAGGGCTCAGCCGGGCAGCTCTTCTAATGGTCTCATTTGGGGTCTCTCCGGCGGTTGCAATCAGCTACGGCTGTGATTTAGATGTCTGGGACCCTGTGGCTTCTTTTGACAGGATGTCTCAGTCACCAGGGCTTTACCTCATGGCCTCTCTCCCACAGGGTAACTTAAACTTTGTGCATGGTAGTTCACTTTTCCAAACTGGAAGACATAGAGCTTCAAAGACACTTTAGTATGTGACCATGGCAGTCCCAGATCATTACTTCCTTTACATTGCATTTGTCAGCGCAATGACAGGCCATATTCAAGGGAAACAGACTTTAACTCTACCTCTTGATTGAAGGAGGGCCATATGAGGATTGGAATTGTGTTAGGGCTGTCTTTGGACGTTAATTATCATGATGGCATTTATTCATCTATCCTTACCTTCTTCCTTTTATACTAAGTAGGTAACCCAGACTCTCAGATTCCCTCAAGCATCTTTTATCCAGTTGATTTCCAGTACCAAATAACTATGTTCATTGTTATAAGCATGAATTTAGCTGAAGGGGAAGAAACTAAAGTTTCCATCTTCCCATTTGCCCTTCTAGATGAGGCATAACTCTTATGGACAGAGGTTTACTTAAGCGTGAAATACCAGGCAAGGCGACAGGTGCAAACTGGTCTTGTTCTCCTGAATTCTGCTTAATCTCCAAAAAAGACAGCCTCCCCCTTTCCTCTGCAGTAGAAGTTCAGTCCCTCCCTCACTATGACTTGTCATAAGAGCTCCTTGCTATGCTGGCCTAAGTAGAAATTAGAAAGTGTTGTTATTTTTTTCACATGGTACCTCTTCCTACCCTGGGTTTACTAACCTCTGACTTAATTGTTCACCAAGCAAAGATGTATAGTCTTCCTCCCTTTCAGCTTTGTCTGAAGGAAGGCAGCAGGTGATGGAATGCATAAAGGATGGGATGGAGAGTTGGTGGGGGGAGTCTTTGTCTTTTTTTTCACACACTATGGATGTTGCTCAACAGAATGAGTGTGAAATTTAGTCAGGGCCACAGCATGTGTTTCAATTTTCCAGGGAATTTCCTCTTCCTAACTGTAGGCTTAACCCTTTGTTCTATGTAGTACCAAGAACTATCCAAGAAATATGAAAGTAGTTATTTGGAAAAAGAAAAAAATGCCAAGATTTCAAAGGACTCCTTTGAGATCTAAGATCTGCAACTTATTTCCTGCCAAATGACTGTGGAAAAAAAGCATAAACTTTGGACTTAGATAGATCTGGGTTCACATCCCATTTCTACCATTGGATGATTTGGAGCAGTTAATTTGACCTATTTGAGCATCCATTTTTCATCTGTAAAACAAATTAAAAACTTGTTCTGTAGAATTTTTGTGAGACTTAAAATGGTGTGTGCATGGTGCTTAATACAATGCATATATTGATAAACTTTTATTTCTTTCCTCCAGGCTTTCCACTGAATTCTGTTGATATCTTCTTTTCCTTTATCCTGTGCTGCCTTGGGTTTGCCATGTAACCAGTCTCTCACATCTTAGATTTGTTGTTTTTCTCCCTGAATCTTTAACTCTTTGTGTTAGAAATAATTTCACATGAGTCTCTTTGGAGGGAGTTGAGATTTCACATTAAACTAAGTAAAAGATGAGTCTCTGTGAGAATGCTGAGAAGGGTACAAGTCTTGCCTTTCCCGTGTTCTTATAATAGTGATAAAATCATTTAGTGGTAGAACTAAAATGAAACATAGAGGTCATCTAGTCTGTTTTATAAAGACTGTGATTTAAAGAAGGTCATTCTTGTGCAAGGTCTCACGACAGAATTGTGGAACCAGAGCTCTGACTGACGTGTCCATTACTATGGTTATAATTTAACTTTCTTAATTTTTTGAAGATTGAGTTGTAAGTACTCAGGACCTACATTTTGTTATATGTGAACTTTTTTTTCTTAATTGGATCCCTGATTATAGTTTTAGTAATGTAGAAAGAAGCACTGTTGAAGACATTTCAGTGACACTCCTGTGGGGAGCATCAGGGTTCCATTAAGGGTTTATCAGTCACCACCTGAAAAATCTCTTCTTTCCCCTAAGGTTACCCAAAGGGCAATGAGGTGGCAGCTCAACTGGCTGTTGATCCTCTGCTCCCAGAATGGTGAGTTGGGAGTCAAGTTTGTTTCTTCTGTTCAGTGTCTTCATTCTCCCAAATAATTCCAAGTAGGGGTAGCTGACCCCAAGCCCCCAGCTCTCTTTCTTTTTTAAAAATTAACACACAATAAACCTTTAGATGTTCTGTTGATAAGTTTTGGTAACTGCATAAACCAATGTAACTTCCATTAAAAAAATTTTTTTCACCCCTAGAAAGTTCCCTCATGTCCCTTTAAGTTACTCCACATACTCATACACAAAACCACTTTCTATGTCCTATTACTATATATTGGCTTTGTTTGGGGACTTCGTATAAATGGAATTATATAGGATATACTCTTATATATAACTTCCTTTCACTTAGCATGTCTTTGGAATTCATCTATGATGTTGCTTATATTACTAGTTTTTTTTAATTGATTTGTTTTTATTTTACTGAGTAGTATTCAGTTGTATGGATAACCTGGAAGAGAATTTGTCCATTCTCTTATTGAAGGACATTTGGATTGTTTCCAGTTTTTATTATGAATAAGGCTGCTATAAACATCCCTATATAAGACTTTTTGTGGACGTATGTTTTAGTTTTTGCTAGATAAATACTTAAGAGTGAAATTACTAGGTCATAGGGTAGATGAGTATTTAACCTTAAAAGAAACAGTTCTTCAAAGTGACTGTACCACCCAGCTGTATCTTTTCCTCCCCTAGGGACTAGGCTCTTTAAATTGAGGATTTGGCAGGAGTGGAGAACCCACGTCATCAGTTTCCCTGCTGCCAGAGCACAGTGGCTTGAATTGGACACTTAAAAAGCTGAAACAGGTGTTTGAAACCCTACTCCAGCCTCACTATTTGATGCCAGCCCCCCTAAGAGACTGAGCTTGGCCAGCAGAATTCAGACCTAATCTAATTGATGCTGGATTAGAGACTTGCAGGACATGGCTACATAATAGTGTATGTACTGTGACTTGGTACATTTGAAGTAGATAAATGAACACCTTCATGTAGGATGGGTCTGGGTGTCCCAGATGCTTCTAGAGATGGGGTAGTTAATCTTTGTGCCAATTGAAAACCCATCCCCACCCTTGCTTCTTACTCCACCTTTTCTCCTTGAGGCTGTGTGTTCTAGAAGTCAGCACTTCCTTTAGTAAAATTAATATTGTCAAGGGCTTCTAGCCAGGTAAGATTTGGTAACTGTTGTGTCAAATATTATGGGAGGTAAGTTATGCCCTGCTAAATTCTTTCTATTTTTAAAATCTCTATCTTACCTAGGCCTTGGGGAACTAATTCTCATGGGCTAAAGGTTAATGAAAGAATGATGGTTAGAGTGTGGGTTCCCAAAGCCAAATGATTTAACATACTAAAGCACGTGATTACTCTTACCATACTCACTGGGTTTGAAACTGATAGAAATGTGATCTGCATTTACAGGGCTGTTCCAACTGAAGATTTCGAATGAATGGGTTCTAATTCCAAATCTTTTCTAATTATGGTTAGAAGAGACTGGGGGGAAGGGAAGTAGGCTCCCTATACTAGTCTACTGGTCTAGCATATCCACAAATCCTTGGGCAAAGGGCATTTCAGAATTCAGTCCTACCTTCATAAGTATCCTTCATAAGTATCCATTCCTTTAAACTTAATCGGGCTATCTTCAGACTTCAGTCTTGGAAGGCAGGGCACATTACTGGGCTATATTATTTCAATGTGATCTTGGTATAAACTAGGCTGAAATTCATAGGCTAAAATTCTTTTTTTTAATGATTTATTTATTTATGCATACAAGCTGGGGTATAGGCCAGAGGCATGGGGCAGCGAGAGGGTTCACCAGAGAGAGTGGGGAGCAGAACAGGCAGATCGACGGAAATATACTGCTGAGGGGAGCAGCGGGCGAGGCAGAAGAGGTCTGCTGCACCATGTGGGAATCTCCCCTGCTGGGCGTCGAACTCGCATCACCGCTGCTGCCTATAGCTCCACAATGCAGTGCTTAACCGCCACACCACCTGGGAGGCCCCTGAAATTCTATCAATACTGGGCCTCCCCGGTGGCACAGTGGTTGAGCACTGCGCTGTGGAGCTGTCGGCAGCGGAGTTGCGAGTTCGACGCCCAGCCGGGGAGAATCCCACATGGCACGGCAGACCTCTCCTGCCTCGCCCGCTGCTCCCCTCAGCAGTGTATTTCTGATCTGCCTGTTCTGCTATCCGCTCTGTCTCTGGTGAACCCTCTCTCCGCCCCACCCCTCTGGCCTGTACCCCAGCTTGTATGTATAAATAAAATAAATCTTTAAAAAAAAAAAAGAAATTCTATCAATACTTTTTTTTTTCTTTTATCAGGTAGTAAAACTGACTTTTAGGTACATATGTCCCTGTAACTATTGTGGCCATCAGGACACCGAAGAGTTTCATCACCCCAGAAAACAACATTATCCCTTTGTAGTTACATCCCCTCCCTCTCTCCTAATCCCTCTTAATCACTGATTTATGCTTCATCGCCATAGTTTTATCAAGAAGGCCATAGAAATGGAAACCACACAGCATGTAACTTTTTTTAAAAAGATTTATTTATTTATGCATACAAGAACTGGGGTGTAGGCCGGAGGTGTGGGGTGGTGAGAAGATTCACCAGAGACAGAGTGGGGAGCAGACAGGCGGATCGACTGAAGTACACTGCTGAGGGGAGCAGTAGGCGAGGCAGGCGAGGTCTGCCGCGCCATGTGGGAATCTCCCTGGCTGGGGGTCGAACTCGTGCTACAGTGGGTGCGGACAGCTTCATAAGCTAAGACTCAACCCGTTGCGCCACCAAGAAGGCCCAGCATGTAATTTTTGAGACTGACTCTCTCTACTGAGCATGATACCTTTGAGATTGGACTAAACTGGTACATAGACCAATAGTTTATTCCTTTTTTACTACTAAGTAGTATTCCGTTGTATGTATGTAACACAGTTTGTTTATCCATTCACTAGTTGAAGAACATCTGGTTTCTCCAGTTTGGGGCAATTATGAATAGAGCTGTTATAAATATTTGTATATAGATTTTTATGTGAAGAACATTGGTTCTCATTCTCTAGGATAAACACCCATGAGTGGAATTTCTAGATCAAAGGGTAAGTGTATATTTAGCTTTATAAGAAACTGTCAAAGAGCCTCCCTGGTGGTGTAGGGGTTAGTTCTCAGCACTATCATTCTGTTGCCACTGCGCCCTGAGTTCAATCCCTGGCCAGGGAGCTAACCCCTTATTGTGCAGCAGACCTCCCCTGTCTTGCCTGCTGCTCCTCTTAACAGTGTATTTCAGTAAATTTTCCTGTTCTGCTCCCCACTCTGTCTCTGGTAAATCCCCTCATCTCCCCCCCACCTCTGGCCTACACCCCAGTTCTTCTATGCATAAATAAATAAATAAATCTTTTTTTTTAAAAAAAAAGGAAACTGTCAAACAGCTCCAGAGTCACTATGCATTTTACATTCCCACCAGCAATGAGTAGTCTAGTTTCCCCATATCCTCTCCAGTACTTGGTATTTTCAGTTTTTTATTTAAGCCATTCTAGTAGGCAGATAGTGCTTTCTCCATGTGGGTTGTTTAATTTCCCTAATGCCTACTCACATCAAACATCTTTTTCACCACCTTTTTGGTGGTGTGTCTGTTCAAGTCTTTTGCCAACTTTAATTGAATTTTTTGTTTTCTGACTGCTGAGTTTACAACTTCTTTTTATCTATCATGGATTCCAGTCCTTTATTGGCAATACAGTTATTTGCAAATATTTTCTCCCAGTCAACAACTTGTTTTTTCAGTCTCTTGACAATTTCTCTCAGAGTGAGCATTTTTACTTTTGATGAAGTCCATTGTATCTTTTTTTTTTCTTTTCTGAATTGTGCTTTTGGTGCCATAGCTAAGTACTCTATTGTCTAATCCCAGGTCACAAAGATTTGTCCTATGTTTTCTTATGAAAGTTATACAGATGCTTTTTCTTGCATCTATGATCTATTTTGAGTTAATTTTTATAGACTATGTGAGGTTTAGATTGGGGTTCTTTTTTCTTTTTCTTTTTTTTTTTTTAATGGATGTCCAGTTGTTCTAACAACATTTATTGAAATCAGTGCCTTTTTAGATACCAAATTCTCCTTATGGACTGTATCTTCTTTAGGAATGAAGGAGTTACAGAGGATTCTCTCTTGGGTTCCTCCTCTCTCTCCAGGAGTCACCCTATTCCTGTTTCTGGTTTCTTTGTGAGTTTTTCTGATTTGGGCTGTTTTTAATATAATATAATGGAACACTCATTATTTGTAAGTTGATTGACCATAAAGTATTTCTTTATAAACTGGCCATCCATCACAAGGAAGCATGTGGGCTGTAAAAAAACATTAACTATGCACTGTGGGCTGGAATGCAACTTTACTAGAATAATGCAGCTTTTGTATTGTGTGCAGTTGGGATAAAAGGAGAGACAAAGCTAGAGATAGACAGATGATAGACAGACATTGTTGGGGAAACAGGTGTTAGCTGAACCCGGGTTCATTCTTATGTTTTCTGAAGTTTGTTTCCCAACCCTTACAGACTTGGTCCTCCAGATTAAACTGTCTTGCAGGTTCTCTGGGCACCTTTCAGAGTAAATAATTTGTGACTTCTCAGAGTACTGCTGTTCCCATAAACTTCTTTTTTTTCACTGTCCAGCTCACAGATATGTCTTTAGATGGCATGTGGTTAGAGTGCTTGTCATGGCCCTTGTGGGTTACATTTTTGATGCCCTTGCCGTCAGTAAAATGGGAAATGCCATCTTATTACAGAGTTCTTGAACCTATTAGCACAAAAGGTATCTAGGCAAGCAGAATAAGATTACTCAGGCATGGTTTCACTAAGAATTTATAATATACTGCGATAGAAATCATTTCCAACTCTTGAAGAGAAGTAAATAAGTAGGATTCTGTATAATTATGCAACAGAGAGAGGTTGTTTACCATTCCTATAATTGATTCTCTGACTCTTTTGTAGAAGCTTTGCCTACTAATGCCTCAATCTTTTCATTATGTATAGAACTTGTTAATATCAGTTCAGGATTTAGTTATTTTTTATTTCCTTTTACTTCCCTTCAGGACCCCTAGAGGAGACCTGACAGGGGGGTAATTGATAATAAACCTATAGTTGTCTTCTCTTCTTACTGCCATTGAACAACAAAAAATTTTCACTAGACTGTGAGAAGGAATTTGTATTGGAAAAGTTGCTTTAAAGTATAATGGCTGCATAAAACTGGGGTGAATCGTACTGTTGCAAAGTGTTTAATTTCTCCTGGGCTTTCAAATTGCCTGCTTAAGTTTCAGCCTGGTCTTGTACAATGCATGCAGAAAGCGGCAAAGCTGAGTAAAGAACCACAGCAACCCTGTTTTGCCTATATGTTACAACCTAATTGCTTTCCTTTCAATATGTGCCAGTTTCTTCTAGCAGGAAGAGAACTAGTGTTTTTGAGTTGATGCTCATCAAACTTGTACTCTCAGTAAGACAGATGGATCAGTCTGTCCTTGGACCTCTGCAGTATATTTGAGGCCAGTCCCTGTGGGCCTCATTTAGCCCTCCTGGCCTTGTTAAAGGGACCTTACTTTTCTTCTTGGATTAGGAGGGAACCTGGGCAAACCTGATGCTTAATTGGTGTGGCAGTACTAAAATCAGTAAGTGTTTAGTCATTGGTTAGGAGGAGGAAAGGCTCACAAGAAACTTCAATTCTAAGGTAGTTGAATTATAAGTTTTTATTTGCCTTCCAAGTCATAGAGTTAATATACCTAGTAATAACCTTATAGCAATAGCATGGTCTAAGATGTAAGAATATAATGCAGTACTTAAGAGCATGGGTTTTGGAGTCAAAACAGGCCTGGGCTTAAATTCTCTCTTCTACTTATTGTGTAACATTGCTCAAGTCTCTTTATTTCTTTTCCTTTTTTAAAAGATTTATTTATTTATGCATACAAGAGCTAGGGTGTAGGCCAGAGGTGGGGGGGAGGGTGAGAGGATTCCTTAGAGACAGAGTGGGGAGCAGAACAGGCAGATTGACTGAAATACACTGCTGAGGGGAGCACCGGGTGAGACAGGAGAGGTCTGCTGTACCATGTGGGAATCTCCCTGGCCAGGGATCGAACTCGGGAACAAACTCGTGCTGCAGTGGCTGCGGATAGCTTCATAGGCTGAGACTTAACCCTTTGTGCCACCAGGGAAGCCCAAGTCTCTTTATTTCTTAAGGCCTTGGCTATTTCTTTATCAGTAAAATGGGACAGTAATACTATTTCTCAAGGTTATTAGGAGATAAAATAAATAATTTATATATAACAAGCAAATTAAGCAATGGAATAGGATTCTTTTTATAAAAGTAGTGGATAGCAGCTCGTAGCAAGCAAGCCAAACTGACTATTTAGCAGGAATGCCCAAGATGGGAAGCTCATTTCTTTTCTAATCAGAATTCATGAAATTATATTGAGAAGGTTATGCAATAAACTATTTTCCTGTTTTTATGTTGATTTTAACTGTCTTGTCTCTTGAAAGTGAAGGCTAAATCTGACCTCAGGCAGATTAGAATGACTACTTAACAGGAGGAGATGGTAAAGTGAGTATTTCAGGAGCAGTTTTACCGAAAGCATCTTGCTATTGACTCTACAAGTGCTATAGGTATTTCAATCCTGAAAAAAATATCTCCTCTTCCTATCTTCTCCTTTCCCTAAGGGGAAGTAGACCTGATACAGGGACAGAGAGGTAGCCAAGATTTTGACAAGGTGTTTGAGCCACAGAGCATATGTAAATGCTGAACCTTTTTCTTTCTTGGTCATCTTGAACCTTTTTGGGCCAGATGTTTAGGGAGGAAGGGTTCTTATATCATCTCTGACTTCGTTTGGCACCTAACATTCATGACCTTTGTACAAATTACTTATCAAAGATATTTAGGGAGAAATATAAGATTGTAATTTCTAATCTGTGGGGTTTTCAGACTTCGGTGAAACTCTAGCATGCATTCAGGAATTACTCATATATTATCAGAGAGAGAGTGTGTGTTAAGTGTTGGTTTTTTTTAAAGATTGATTTATTTGTTCATACAAGCTGAGGTGTAGGCCAGAGGTGTGGGGTGGTGAGAGAATTCACCAGAGACAGAGTGGGGAGCAGAATAGGCAGATCTACTGAAATACACTCATGAGGGGAGCAGCAGGCGAGGCAGGAGAGGTCTGCTGCGCCATGTGGGTCGCTCCCTGGCTGGGTATCGAACTTGTGCTGCAGTGGCTCTGGATAGCTTCATAGTGCTGCACTTAACCTGTTTTACCACCAGGGAGACCCTGAGGTTTTTTGTTTGTTTTTTTTTTAATTTGTCATAAAAAAAAAAAAAAAGAGGTTGGGTTGGACTTAGAGGGTTAAGCCAGACTGAAAAATGAATACTTGCAAAGGAGTTTTTAAGACTCAAGTATTAGTAATTTGCTTTTCTGAGTATAGGATGGTTGGTACTTTTATCTTCTGCCTGCCCTAGTTGGACTCATGGACTCATCTTGTACTTGAATTAAGCCATCACTATATCACATCTCTTTCTAACAGTCATAATATCAAAGATCTCCATACATACAGTACCCCAGCCTCCTCTATCCTCCCCACCCCCCACATACCCTGCTATACCTATCCCTGGGTATAACATAGTCAGAAAATTAGATTATGAGGACCTAACACTTTCTCCTAAAATGGAGTGTGCAAGCATAGACAAAAAAGCCAGAAAATCACAAAACTTTTTGTGCTCAGATAATTTTGTCTTGTGCCTCTGGAATCAGAAATGTCAATAGGGTAAATAAAGCTCTGTTTCTATCACATTCTGATGTATTAGTTTATTATACATGAACTACCTTATTAATGATCTCTGTCTGTAGGAACATGAGCCAATATTTGCAGGATGAAGAACTAAGATGGGAGCAGGCTGGTGACCCTCTAGAAAGCAAGAAGGGGAAAGGAGGATCCAAGGGCGAAAGGGTCAAGATAGGCATTTCTGAAGCCAAGTGATGTTGAAATAATATACCACAGGCCTTTTTCCTTGTCAGCGTAATCCAATTGAGAATGCGCAACTGCCCCTGATAAGTCACTCAGGAGTGAAGAGCTTCACTACCAGGGAAAGCAGCTTATGTATGCATTTTGGCTCAGGAATGTGCCAGCCTAATGCTGGCCAAAATGAGAAAAGCCTGCTATGGGCTGGAGAATACATCATCCTCTTGAGAGAATGATGACTGCTCCACTGTAGGCTAAGGGTAGAGCTTATTGGCACACATCAAGACCTTTGACATAGATCATCAGAGAGGGTGGCAGGCTTTACCTGAAAAGAGAAACCAGAACTCATCCCCTTTTGGTGGGTTACTTCATCATTTTAGAAGCAAAGAGATTTGGGAGACATCTTTAGATTCTTGAACTGACATTGGGCCAAACTGAAACTTGTCTGTTTAATGTTATAATATAGGGAGGCGAGCTTTTTGTTTACTAGTGTTGAGCAGTGTATAAGCAGAATACCATGAAGACGTCTCTGAAGGCTTTTACTTTGTTTTGGTTTGAGGTAGCCTGCATGCTTCTCCAGAACTAATTTAATAATTCTTGTTATAATTGTTCCTATTTGGCACTGACTAGCCAGAACCTGGATCTGATTTTAATTTTAGAAGCAGGTGGCCTAGTCCTAGAAGGATCCCAAGTGTTCTTTATCTAATGGGGAGCTGAATTTCCCCTTCTTATTGTACCCATTTTTTTTTTCCTTTCCATCTTAGAATATGAACCAGTCACCTTCAGAGTACCCCTCTACCTGAGTTGCACTCTCTGTTTACTGGACTGTTTGTGCCTTAAGGTTGACAACCTTCCAGGGTGGGAATTTTGGCTTCTTTGTAGGGGTGTCAAGTGTCTCCTTGGTTGTGAAATTACTCAGCTTGCTTACTATGATCAACATCAAGGATGCTGAAGGACTCAGCATGCTCTTCTCACTCTTCTGAGAAAGACATTGACAATTAAATCTCGGCCCCTAGGCAAACCTAGCCAGAAATTTCTGTCTGGCTTTGTAGGAAGCAGTAGCATTGAATGGTTAAGAGCATGGATTTTAGCATCTGATGAACTTGGATTTGATTCCCATTTCCATCACTTACTAGTTGTGTGATTATAGTTGTCAGGTAGATCTACCTATCCTTTCTAAGTCTTATTTTCATCTTCAAAAAAAGGGGTAATTATAAAGAGAGAAGATACATAAAATACTTAGCACATGGCATGGCAAAAGATAATACATGGTAGCTGCTGTTAATATCTATCTCTTTGAAAAGGAGGATGAATATTTCAGCTACTCATTTAAAAATGGAAGCCTATTTCCTTCTTTGATAACTGTGTTTGTTGTAAAGGAAGGTGAATCCTTCAGAAATTAAAAGAACTGTCCCAAATTGCACCATACATAAATAAGAACCACCAATTATCATGGTGTTTATCCTTCACCCATGTCCCTTTTAAGTTTTGGAATCAAAGGTAAAAGGCTTGTCTTTGAAATTTTTGATGTTTACCTAAATCTTAAGAAATAAGCCAAATTTTAGTACCTGACAGAATTGAAGACTCTACAACTTAAAGATTAGAATAATATTTCAGTTTATTAGACACTTTATTACATGTGTTGTACCATGTGTTTTGAATTGATTAAATGAGATAATGTATATAAATTGCTGAGCACTATGCCAGGCACATAGTATATGCTCAATAAATGTTAGCTGCTGTTATTTATTTGTAAACGTAATTAATTTTAGTTCTATAACACCCATTTTACAGATGATAAAATACAGGTGTAGAAAAATTAAGTATCTATCATGTAGTTGCAAAACTGGGATTTGAACCCTACTCTACGTGTAGCCTGTGTTTTTAACTTAGTGCCCTCAACTTCTACTCCTAGTTCCAAACTGTTTTTGTGACTACAAATTATTTATCCTCCCTAAATTATAGTAACCTCACTTGAAAATTAAAACTTGTTTTAGTATAATATCCTAGGATTTAAAGGATGTTATAAAAACCTAGTTGAAAAGTAGGGTTTCGTTTCTGGGACTCTTTTACTCAGTGTCATTCATAAACCATTTTAGGCCCACAAACTACTGCTTGATACACAATGAGATGCATGTAGAAATTGAGATAAAGCATTTAGAAATTTTTATAATAAGTTGACAATAATTACATGTGTTTTGATCATAGTAATAAAAAGTAGAGTTTGTATTATGCCTTTGTTTTTCATTTCTTTCTTTTTTTTTAAGTAATTTTATTGCCATTTACAAAACTATGGGTCTGTTATGGGTTGACATAAGGGAAAAAATCTGGTCCAGTTTAAAAAATATTCATTCTAGAAGATCATATGAACATTTTATCAGGATTATGAATTGAAAGTCTATGTCTGTTACATGTTATAAAGAGGTACTCCTTAAATTGGGAATTTCCTTGTAGTGCCCTATTAGTGGCACCTCCCCTGCGTTGTCCCCACCACCACCACCAAAAGCTACAGGAATTGCTCCTGTTAGAGCTCTGATGCTTCTGTCACTCAACAGTTGAACCTAGAGAGCAAAACTCCTTTTCTGCCTAGAGAAAACTCTCTTGGGAAAATTAATTTTATGTACCAAAATTCTTATTTTGGGGGGGAGAAGAGGGATAGGAGAGAGAGGGTAATAATTATAATAAAGGTGGACTCATTTAAAAGTCTAGCCTCTCCGATTCCTCAAACTCCTAAACATGGAGCTCCCATATAACCCAGCAATACCACTTTTGGGAATTTACCTGAAGGACACAAAAACACTAATCCGAAAGGATACATCACCCGTATGTTCAGTGCGGCACTATTCACAATAGCAAAGGTATGGAAGCAACCCAGATGTCCAAAAATAGATGATTGGATCAAGAAGATGTGGTACATATACACAATGGAATACTATTCAGCATTCAAAGAAGATAAACACATGCAATTTGCAGTGACATGGATGGAATTAAAGGGAATCATACTCAGTGAAATAAGCCAGAAAGAAAAAGAA